>APFE030959994.1:0-12259 GCA_000404065.3 Pinus taeda
TTGTCTAAAAATAGAAGTCCATCTATTTTTTCCAACTTGACCAATCATCCATAAACAACATCCTACAACTCATAGAAATGATCCATATGTCTAAAAATAGACATAGTCTAAAAATAGACTTTGCGCCATAATTTGCCTCCGGGCCCACTTAGTGAAG
Organism: Pinus taeda; assembly: GCA_000404065.3. NCBI lineage: Eukaryota > Viridiplantae > Streptophyta > Pinopsida > Pinales > Pinaceae > Pinus > Pinus taeda. The sequence goes on from APFE030959994.1 coordinate 158, forward strand.
GTGACTCTTTCCACTAAGCTCCATCATCTTGTTGCAATCTCAACAGATCTTGGATCTCTTTTATGCACAAGTGTATCCTCTTTCAATAGTGCTTTCATCTACCTTTGAAAATGTGATAATGGGAAACCCCTTAGGGTTTTAAAAAGTGGCTCATGCACATGCCTTTCAACTTGAGACTATGATCACTCAAAACTTGTCTAGAACGAAGGCTTGATAGATGAATTTAGGATCCTTCCATATGTAGGTGAATTTATATGTCTCGATCCTCTTGTAACAACACTCATGCTTAGAATGAAACTCATTCTTGAATTTCTATGGACATGTATAGAGAGGATCTCAGTCCTCTTGAAATTAGAGAATATTAGTTTCTTCTAGAATAAATGCTTAGAATAATTTAATAATTCTTAGAACCTTTTGAGGAATATTTTACATCTTTCCAAGATGATACATAATAATAAGACATTATGATGTCTTGCCTTGACTACAATAGCATGCAATTTTGAAGACATCAAATCTTGTAAAATTGCCTCTTACCTTTTCTTACTTTGCCAAGATTCTTGGCATTTCTTGAGCTCATGAAATAGCCTTTCGGTTTGTCAATGTCAAATTCCTTAATCTCTCACTCTTCTTGAGTAATTATGAGGTTAATTCACATAGAAGAGGGCTAGTAGAAAGAGCCTAGATCTTCGCTTTCTTGTTTGATAGGTTTGGTATAGGGAGAGAATGTCTTCTAGCTATTTGGTCATTAAGAAAAGCGATTATATCCCTCCAAAATCCCTTGCTCCTTTTTGTGTGTATTTTCAACCTTATCTCTGCAATTAGGGCTAGTAATTATTCCCAATTTGTTTTTCTTCATACATTCACAAATTCAAACTAGGGAATTCACTCTTCTTGAGATGAGATGGTGCCAAGTTGATCTTGTTTCGACCCTCACTTAAAAACTTGGGTCTCCTACCATGTTGAGTAATCTAGGGCAAATATTTAGGTTAAATATTAAATTGATTTCTCTTTAATATTTGACATTTTCTTGAGATTTGTATCCTTCCATGGCTTTGGTTACAAATCAATGTGATGGGTCATTCATATATTTATTACCTAATACAATCATCATAGATTCATAGGTTGATCCATGTTGGCTAGCACAAATCAGCTTGTAGATCATCACTTTGGTTCATACATATAGAGATATGATTAGGTTTAGGCTATACACCAAGGACTTTCTATCCCACCTAGGCTTGATAACCCCTGTTCACTAACCTCAAATACAAGGAGGGTGTATAATACCATATATTTGATAAATTTGTGGTATAATTCAATTAACTTTGTGAGGAACACCAAGAGCCTATAATTAGGTTCCCATGTTAAACTAAGCCTTTACACAACCTATGCCCATGATAAGTCAACCATCCACTGCTTAGTGTCCCTATCCTACTCCACCATACACTACCACACTCCTAATTTAGGTGCTAGATACTCCTTCTTCAATGCATAATCATAATATTTTGTGATTATGATGATAATTTAAGTACATATATGTGTAATCTCCATGATGGGATGTATGGATTTTCCTCCCCAAATTGCTCGTCAATGATTATAACCTTGAATGGGCTAGCACTAGTCTATCTCATCATCTCAAAACAAACCGATGGATGAAAATTTACACTTTTTATTATCATCACTTCATATTATCTCATAGATGAACCTTTCTACAAAATATATGCATGAATTTATGGAAGGCCATCCCCTCTACCTATCTTATGATTGATTGTGACAACAAGCGAATTAAGGACAATTAACATATCTTTGTTGACAAGATCCCCTACTTATAAATTATCCTTTATTCACCTATTTCTTCAATCAATCATAGGCTAGGTAGAAGGGATGGCTTGCCATAAATTCATGCATATAATCTATAGAAGGGGTCATTTGTGAGACATTGTGAAGTGATGATGATAGACATGGTAAATTTTCATATGTCGGGTAGTTTTGAGATGATGATAATAGACCAGTGCTAACCCATTCAAGGTTGGAATCATTTATGGCCAATGTGGTGAGGACAATTCATACATCCCATCCTGAAAATTACACCCATATGTACTTAAATTGCCATCGTAAATACAAACTATTGTGAATTTACAACTAATATCATGGAAAATTTTAGGGGCTAATATTTGTAGGTGGGCTAATTTTCCATTATTTTTTCCAAAATATAGATTCGTCAACTTCCATTTTTTCTAAAAATTATTCAGCTAAATTTTATAGTATAAAATTATTTTATCCTAAAAATTGCCAAAATTTTACAGAGACTATATAAAATCATTAGAAATTTGGAATTTTTTATAAAATTGTAGCCAAATTTTTTACATCTTGGATATTAAGGTCTAGTAAGATTTGCCAAGATTTCTAAACTTTAAGATAAATTTCCATCCTTAAGATTTTCCGTAACTAATATATGTTAGAATTTTGTTAGATTAATATAGATTAAAAAATGCAACCAATATATAGATTAGTTACAACAAATATAATATAAAGTATTGGATGTGTGAGCATTGAAGCCTCCCATTACACTAGCTAGTGCATATCTAGTTATGTTCTTGAGCTTTTTTAGCTTCAAAAAAACTAGAAAATTTACCTTCAAAACCTTACTAACAACTTCCTTGGTGATGATAACATCACACACCACTGTTTTTTCCATGCCCTTCAATCCATTTCAAAGTTGTGGGTTTCTTTTGTGCATAGAAATTGCTAGAAACACTCATTAACATCCATGTCATGAAACTCAGTTTGAAGGAAATCCAAAACATTATTAACATCCTTGGATACCATATTCATCCCCATAATATTCTTAGTAAAGCAATTTGGTCAAGTAATCTATGTAAATCCTTTATTTATTTACAATGTGGCCTAATAACTTTTTATTAACATATCATTTGATAGGATTGAAACAAATTCTATATAATCTATGTCTTTTAGATTTAACAATATAAATATTTCAATATATACATTATAATCCATTTTTATCTATGGTGGCTATCTATTTATTAGAATACTCCATTATTAGACGCCCACACCCCCATGCCTCCTAATTATTTGTCTTTACTAACCATTAAGCTTCATATATATGGTTGTTCAATGTTACACTAGTTTTAGTAGCATTATCGATAGTTTTATTATATTGATATATTTTTAAACTTATAATTTAATGATAATCTTAGTTTTAATATTAATATTGTTAATATTTTTTATGTATATGTTGTGATATGTTTTTAGGCTATGGTTAGTGTTTATGTGATGTTGGAAACTATCTTAACACAATATTATAAGTTGTTTTTGAGTTATGGTCAATGTTTATGTGATGTTGCAAATTGTCTTATCACGTCAACATGTGCCTAACCATTTGGTGATATTAAATATCAAGCTGTACATATTAAGGATTGTTTCGAGATAGTGAAGCATATGCAAAAAGGTTTGTTAATTTGAAATTGACTTTCTAGGTGTTGGGATTCTTTCCACACTAATAATCCCTATGTTATAAATTAATAATTTCCCCTCTCATAACTCTTTGATGGTATCACACCATAAAGCATCACATATTGTGGTTTGGTTTGGCCTAACAAAGCATACATAAAAAAAAAAACTTTGCTCAATTGAAGTTCATTATAGACTGTAGGTTTACTTTAGCACATAGTCATGTGAGTTATGTGATATTATCTTCTCTCATTATAATATTAGAATTGAAATACACTTCTACTCACATTTATTAGGAACCTAAGTGCTAATTATTGAAAGGTTAAAATGTGCCACTTCCCAAACTCTTAAATACAAAAGAGAGTATTAGTGTGGTATATCATCTCTGCACCTACCAACTATTAAAAAAAACTCTAAGCATCCTATTTTACATTGAAAAATTCTCTTCATGGTATATTAATGCATCCATTAGACATGAAAACTACTTATGTGCCTTAGAGAACCTAATAACTCTAGTTCCATAGAGGAAACTATGAAGAATAGTACAAGAGAACATTATGCATGTAGATATCATGGAGAAAAACAAGAGTAACAAAATCATTCCCTAATTAAGAATTAGGGTTGTATTGTAGAGGAAGGCTTCACAATTTGTGTTAAAGAGACCATCTCAACTTTTGTTTTTTAAGTCACTTAGAAATCTAACAAAAAGTTTCTAAATTTTTCGATCTAGAGCATTGCTTAATGATTTAGGTGGCTCTAGAGAGGCTAAAAAATTGGGGTCTTTAAAATGTAGTGAAACTAGAACCAACTTGTAGATCTCAACAAGAGATTTCCAATGATGCAAAAAACACCTCAATCTGAGTTCATATGAGAACTTTATTGCAATATGAAGTTTGTACCAAACAACAAAAAATTCAAAGTCAAAGTCAACCTTCTGCCATATCGCAGGATGTACAGAAGGCATGTGGAAGTGAAGGCAATAGACCTAGTGGGACCCATAGATCTAATGTGACAGCCCAGTCAGCAAACCAACTTTTCCCCATTGGATAAATTTATTAGGTCGCTAACTAAATTTGGAGGTCTGCTAAAATTGGAGGTTCGACTAAATTTGGCAAAAGTTGCTAAATTTCGCTGCCACTAATGGGACAAAAACTTTTCACTTTGAGGCAAATGGAACTAAGGGATTTGTCGCCTCTTTAATTTTTCCTATGACCCCCACAATCTATTCGACATGTTTTTATTAGTTGGTTATTATTAAAATAAGAATAAAAATAAAAATATAATATGGGGTGCTAGCTCCCCACCCCCGCTAACCCCCAATCAAATGTATTATATAAAAGGCCCAATGGGCCACACGGTTAACAAGCATATATATTTGTCACACCACATTTAAATGGGCAGGTGGGGATCAAAACTTCCTGACTGGATAGGTTGGCCCACCCAAAGAGCAACCCTGAAATATAATATACCGTCCAACAGTTAAACAATTGCCCATATAACAATACAACGTGCCAAAAATTAGCACTCTACCATTTTATCAAACGCAAAAATTGTTTCACAGTATGTATGGTCAGGTGGGGGTTGGAATCACTAACCTCCCTATCGACATGTGATCTAAATACTCACGCCATAACCACCCATCTAGTAAGGTGGGCTTTGTAAACAATGCCACCACATACATATTTAAGCCGATAGTTTTCCATTCGACCACCAAGTGGAGTCGTGGGGAACCAAGAGTGGAACCCAACACCAGGAGGACGTGAAGAACCATGATTATGACATGTAGATTTATCAAACAACCTTCGTTAGTAATGGATTAGGGAGTGATGGAGCCATGATTTGGAATCTTTTATATTCCTTGGAACTATTTATTGATAAAGTTAGAATTATACCAAGTTTATACTCATCTTAACTAGAATTATGCCAGAAGTTTGATGGTGTGATCAGTCTTATGATATGAGTAGCATATTTTTCAAAAATAGAATGTTGAGGGTGGAACCATGAAGTTGGAACCTTGACATAGGAATCTACATGGAATTTGAAAGATTCCTTGGAAGCCCGAAATTGACAATTTCAGAACCAGGACAACTTTATACTCATTTGTCTCAATTTTCCACAAGGAATGTAATGGCGTGATCAATTTATCCATCCAAGTAGCCAAATTTCAGTCAACTTTCAAAAGAGAATCTTTGAGGAATCTTTGAGATTCCCGGAGAGCCCAAATTTGACTGAATCAGAAAGGGGTTGAGTTTATAGTCAAATTTCATAGATTTTTAGAAGGAATGTGATGGCACAATCATTTCCTTCATCCGAGTAGCCAATTTTTAGGCCTTCCCTAGACTTGGAGGTATAAGATGCATTTTTCTCATGTCTTCATTTGATTTTTGTTGAGATAATGATTCGATTCTATGACCCATGTATGCCACTTTGTGAGAGGATCCTTGTATGCTACTTTATGTGAGAGATTGTTATTTTGTCATGCTGAAGGATAGTTTTAATGAGTGAGAGTTCTTATAGAAGAACATTTCATGAAGAGACATGTCACTCTAGTAAAATTGGTTCATCCTTGTATTGACAAAGAATACATCATGTACTCATCAACATCTTGCAACAATTAATGAAGCGACCTCCCCATTCTCGACATTGGGCCCAGAGACGTAGTCCACATTGTGTACATTTTAACCCCATGCAAAAATTACCTACATACGAATTCTAAAACACAAAAAATAAACAATGTGAGAGCATAACACATAAAACACATATACACAAAGATTTTCCCCTAGATCCCAAAACCAAGACTACTAGCTTGATTTTTCATTATGTTCCTTTCAATGTTATAATACATATTTATACATGCCGAAGCATCAAATACCATGGACCGAAAACCGTCGCATCTAATACCATGGACCAAAAACCATTGCGTCCAAAAACATATGCGAAAATCATGCACAAAAACATAGGTGGGTCCACCCATCCTAAAGTGGGGTTACGAGTACACCTCAAACCCCCTGTGACCCCCCTGTTACATAATTGGCACAACGAAGGGGGGTCCGCCCTCCCTCTAATCCCCTAGTTAATTAAGTGGGCTAGTCATGGAAGAATATAACACAACCCAACAAAGGCTACATCTCTCAAAGATTTGCTGAAAAAAATAATGGGTCGTTCATGGCCCTCATCATTCTTTTGTAGGAGAACTACAGGAATGGTGTGTTATGAAGCAAATGAAAAAATTAGAAAATCTTTAGTAAAATCTGGACTAATTAACACAGGTGCATGAGTTAAAGCTAGATTTACACTATTAAATGATTTTCTAGCTTCCATGTTCCATTTCACCTCAGTATCCTTGTTTAGCATATTGGTAATATTCTTTAAAAGTTCAACTAAATTCAGAATGAATCTCCTTAGAAAATTAATATGTCTAATAAAAGATTGAAATTCCTTTATATTCTTGGGGGGGTTAATTTTGAGTATAGCTTCTATGCTACTGGGATCTATCTTGATTCCTTCTTTCGAAATTATGCGTCGCAACAGTTTTCCTTCTTGCAAACCAAATAATGTTTTCTTAGGGTTGAGGGAAATTCCAAGTTTTTGACATTTTTCAAAAACTCTTCTCAGATGATTCAAGTGTTCCTAATCTATTTTCAAAAAAACAATGATGTCATCCAAATAGATAACTATGAAATGACACATTTCATCAACATGAAATCCATGGCTCTCTAAAACGTTTCTCCAACATTCATTAGACCAAAAGACATTTTCACATACATGAAAGTGCCCCAAGGTGTAGTAAATGTTGTTTTCTCTTGATCATCTGGGTGTAATAAGACCTGGTTATAACCAGAAAATACATCCAACAAGGAAATCCTACTAGAACCCACTACCTTTTGTAGGATGTGGTCCATCTTAGGCAGAGTATAATTGTCTTTTAGAGAGGCTTTATTTAAATTCCGGAAATCAATGCAGAGTTTGATTTCACCAGTCTTTTTCCGAGTGGGAACCAAATTGGACACCCATTTGGAATATCTTAGAGGCACTATGATTTTTGCATCATACATTCTCTTTACCTCTTTTTCAACCAGAGGCATAAACATTGGATTAATCCTCCTTAATTTTTGTTTAAATGGTTTATGGTCTTCTTTCAATGGAATTTTATGTTGTATGACACTAGTGTCATAGGATTTTAGGTCCTCATAACTCCAGGAAAAAAAATCAATGTAATCTTTGAACAATTTAATGTACTTCAACTTTTCAGCTAGAGGTAAGCATTTAGATAGTTTGACCATTTTGGGTTGAAGATCAGTCCCGATGTTATGTTCCTTAATACCAGCTCCAGTGGTTTAAATTTTGGGCTTATTTTCTACATCATTGAAACCAAATAAATCTTCTAAAGGAACAAGCCTTCTAGGTAGGATGTTGTCTTTCAGTTGTAAAATATCTATTTTTTGTTTTTCTTCATTTATTTCATGCAATTCTAATTTATTTACACTATTATGTACAATATCTTCTATATCAAATTCTACATGTATATTAGTATCGTCAAATTGATCTTTAAAATGCAAAAAGGTTTCAGTCTGAGCATCATTTCCAAAAGCCTGCCAGTATCTAATGTTATTAGGTACAGTAGGTCTATTTTTCACTTTGACAGTATATGGACGAGTAGGATGAATGGTAATTTACAAGTACTTGCCGAAGTAGCAAGACCATAAGGTAGTATATTTTGATCTCTTGAAATTGCAGACAAACTATATTTAGTGAAAGAATAAAGAAAGTCTAAAAACATGTTTCTATAGGCTCGCATCATATGATATTTTGTAGAGTATTCTCCTTTGATTTGTTTTATCACTAACTCATAATCTCCATGAATGGAAATTCATTTTGCACCAAGTTTCTTCAAGAGTTGTAAATCTAAGATTAAGGCTTCGTACTTTGCAATATTATTGGAACACTGAAAATTTAATTTGTAGGTGTGACCTTTTGAGTGATGAGTATATGAATTAGAAACCCATACACCAGTACCAGCTCCTTTACTCACTGATCCATCAAAACCCAAATTCCATTAAACTTCATCTAAATTATCTTGCTCAGTAACTAATGTTTGACCATCAGAATTGAGACAAAAATAAATACTATGGTTTTGACTTTGTTCTTGTGTGTTTACATCATTGTAAATAATAAACGAGTCCAAATTATAATGAATAGAATATATATGATAATTGTTAGGCCTATCCTGAGTGGTGACAATGAATTTCATGAGTTTCTCTCTATAGAGTCTTCTGCTCTGACCAAAGAATGGGATTGTTGCATAAGACATATCATCTATAAATTTCCTTGGAGTTTGGCTCCTCATGAAAGGGAAAACAACATTCCATATTTGGGTGGGATATCGGTAACAACTATATCCATAAGTACTCTTTTGGTGGGGATTTGTACTAAATTTACACATAAATATTTTATAAGTCCAAGGCACTTAACTTAGCTTGAATCAAATGAATGCAGGTCTTTATACCTTATGGTAATATGTAATCCCAACTTCTCCATAATTACTTTAGGCATAATATTGTGGGAAGCCCCTGAGTCAAGCATATCATTGTGCAAGATTTTATCATGAATAATTAGACTAACATTAAAGCGAGGAGCATCTCCCTCTTGATGTTTTCCATCAAATTTTGGGCCAAATAGTAATTAGGTTGATCATATGATACATTAATTGTATCCATGCCTTCTCCTATGGTCAATGCTTTCATTAACTGGGATCTATAAGGATTTTTGTTCATCAATTCTGTTAAAGGAATAAGGATTTTGAGTTTTACCAATTTGTTTTCTATATGAAATGATGTCTGTGTTTTGTTTGAATTGGCAACTTCTATTTTATCAGCAACATCTCTTTGGGGTATATCTCTTGGTTGGCTGGTAGAGGGATCATTTGTTTGAATTGTTTTGGATGCAGTGCCAATTTTTTCTCTGGATTATATCATCAGGATTCTTTCTATTAAGAATCTCAACATTGTTTTTGGCAGGTGTGTTAGCTGGTTTCTTTTGAGGAGTATCAGGTATTTTTCTACTCTTGAGGTTGTATTGTTTATGAACTTCCATAATGGCATTCTCAAAGCCTTTCTTGTAATCCTCTATTTCTTCAGGTTCTATCTCATTTTGGGATAACAAAAACAGGTCTTCATCTTCCCCAGTAAGAAAAATATATTCATTATCATTTACTCCTAATAGATTTATTTGAGTGTTCTTTGTATCATCAGATACTTCAGCCTCCTCATATGTATAATTTTCCTGGAAAGGAGGTATTACCTACTAGTCTAGACCCTTTTGGTCTCTTTGTTAATTCAAGGGTTGATTTCTTCGATAGTTTTAATTTCTTATTTGCCCAATTTGATTTTCTCTCTAAGAAGTCTTATCAGCTATATTGATTATGTCCATCATTTTCTCTACTGTTCTCAGTAGACTGTCTAATTCATAATCAACAGAAATAGAAGATGAAGGTTCCTCTTTTATCTTTACTCTTTTTTCAACCTATAACTTAGTTTTCTTGGCTAATAAATTAGCCTCTATTTTAAGCGCATTTGCTTACATCTCCTCTAAGGTTGAGGGATCTCTTTCTCTCAATTGATAGGCCATAACAACATCAAACCCTTCTGAGAAATGTATCAAGGCCAAGACCGGGGGTGGTTTAATGGCAATGGGAATTGCATTGTAAACCCTATTGAATCTGTCAAAATACTCTTCTACAATTTCATTTGGACCTCTCTTAAGGTTTTTATAATCATTAAGGATCTGCAGAGGACTCTTTTTAATTTCCCACCTAGTTAGGAAAGATTGGTGAAAAACAACAAGGTTAGTTATACTACTTGCTTACAGGTCTTTGAACCACTTTCTGACTTCTCCACCTAAGCTCTGGGAAAAAAACCTCAATTTTACATCATTATCATCTACTTTGTGAAGATCAAAGAAGTCATTCATCCTATCAATGTGTTGTTGCGTAGTAACAGGAATAGTACCATCAAACTGGGGTATCCTAGTCTGATAGTCTTGGGGCATATTATGCAACTGTGTAGGTAGAACTAGAGGTGCATAGTGAGTAGCCATGTTATTTGGTCTTAAGGGAGGCTAAAATATAGCATTTATGGGAATTAATTGAGTGACTACTTGAGATACTACTGGATGAGTAGTTGAAATTACAGAAGAGGAAGGGCCAACTGATGTTGGATGAACGAATTAAGAGGATGAAGCAGATGTAATAATAGTAAGAGAAGAGAGCTCAATAGACTATTGTATGTAAGCTTGATGTACAACTTGATTAAGGTGTAGGTTTTAACCCTGTACAGAAATTACCTGCATATGAATTCTAAAACATAGAAAATAAATAATGCAAGATCATAACACATAAAACACATATACACAGAGATTTTCCCCTGGATCCCAAAACTGGGACTACCAGCTTGATTTTTCATTATGTTCCTTTCAATTTTACAATACATATTTATACATGCTAAAGCATCCAATACCATGGACTGAAAACCATCGCATCCAATACCATGGACCGACAACCATTGCGTCCAAAACACATGTGCAAAAATCATGCACAAAACCATAGGTGGGTCTGCCCAACCTAACATAGGGTCCAAAACCAAAATTTTCCAGGGCACTGCTCCGGACCCCATAAAGTGGGGTTACGGGTGCCCTTCAAACCCCTTGTTAACTACGTGGAAAGAATATAACACAACCCAACATTCTCCCACTTGTTGTTTTCTTTCCACAGGGGGCCACAAGAGAGCTTAGTCATTTTCCTAGCCCTAAAATTCCCATTGTCTCTCTACACCAACAGAACTTCTCAAAGCTCACAGATTTTGTCAATGCATCTGTAGTATTCTTCAAAGTGTCCATATTTACCAACAACACCTTTTTGTCTTCTATCATATCCATCACAAAGTGATACAGAACATCAATGTGCTTTGTCTTTGAATGATATGTAGGGTTCTTTGCCAAGAAAATTGCACTTTGGCTATCATAGTCTATCCATATAGCTTCCTGTACTAACCCTATACTTGAACATAATCTCTGCAACCAAACTACTTCCTTGCTTGCATGAGTGGATGCCATGTATTCTACCTCTGTAGTTGATAGTGCCACTACAGATTGTTTTTTACTCATCCAACTGATTGCACCTCCAAATAGGTTAAACACATACCCACTTGTAGATCTTCTTTGATCCAAATCTCCATCTCAGTCTGCATCAATAAAGCCACAAATATCCAACACTCTTTCCAATCCTGGTCTTCCTTGGTAGCACAAACCATAATCACTAGTGCCACACAAATACTTGAAAACCTGCTTCACTGCTATCCAATGCTCCTTTCCTGGTTTTGACATAACCCTCCTCAATACTCCCATTGCATGTGCAATGTCTGGTCTAGTACATACCATTTCATACATCAGGCTACCGACTGCACTTGCATATGGAACATGGGACATGTCCTCTTCCTCTTCTTGTGTCTTGGGACATTGTTTAGTAGATAACCTCACACCTATAGGAATAGGAACCTTCATTGGTTTACTATCCTGCATATTAAACCTCTGTAGTATTGTCTCGACATACTTCCTCTGGTTTAACCAGAGCTTCCTCTT
>APFE030959994.1:21119-51222 GCA_000404065.3 Pinus taeda
ACAAATAGAATGTACAAAAGGAGTAATATCACCTGAGTAACCTTTCGCAGGCTCCAAGCAAAGCTTCCTTCCGGAACCGTCTAGCCTCAAGCCTTTAGCATATCTCCTTCCAAGACTCACTCCATGATGCCATAACTAGTGCATGAACATCAACACACAAGGAAACAAGAGTTTCCTATACAAATGGGGGAAGTGCAGAAGGCACAAGGGTCTTCAGACCTGGTCAGGGGAAAAAATATCAGTATAATAACCTTTCTCTCTCTTCTCTCCCCTCTTAGGCCTTCCCTTTGAGGTCTTTTTATACCTCTCCCAAAGTAGTTTTTTAGTTGGGAGTTGGTTGGGAACAGTTGGGCCACGGGCACTAACAGGTGATCAGCAGGTAAAACCTGCGATCTCCACCCGAAATAAGGAGTTATATATATATTTTAAGTGTTTTAATACATATACGCGGGTTAGGTATATGCCTACCCGTGTATACACGCGTTTAACTCAAGGAAATGTCACGTATAAGGGATAAAACATTGTTTTTTAAGTTTTGGACCAAGTCTGGAAGGAGGGGTTGCCCTAGGCCATGAGTGCAGCATCAAAAACCATTATAGTGAGATTTGGATCTATAACACACATGCAACTACTAGAAGGAAATACGCTTTTCTTATGGGTTAGTTGAGCTATTGCATGAAGGACTCTAGTTAGAACTCAAGTGCTTGATTTTTAGTGGATTTGAATGAGGAGTTGATGGAGTTGTGTTCAGTTTGACTTAGTTAAACTAGTTGTATTTAGTTTAACTGCCAAATACACTAGTGATGAGTGGTGTGAATTAATTATTAATTAATTCACTAATTATTAACTCATAAATCAACTAAAGAATACATCAGTTAACTCAGTGCATGGATAGTTCAGTGGAGACAAGTGTCAGAGGTGGGTGAAAAGGTGAGTCTACTATCAGTTGTGACTATAGCTATGCATGAGATTTGCACAATCAATGGATTGAGTATTGCCAATGAGGATTGCATGGTATAGGCAAAGGGAATATGAATTTGGAGCTGATTCTCATCCATTCTCGATAGGTATTGCGTAGTGGAGGCAGGCAAGCAGCGGAGGAGATTTGAACCTATGATTGATTCAGATCTGAGCTAGTTTGTGCGTAACAGGTGGAGATAGTACCGAGTACTTGCGAGGAGTATTGTACTATGTATTGTTACATGTTATCAATCAATATAATATACAGATAGTTGGGGGTTTTTAGCTGTATGCTTTCCTCGTGATATACTGTGTTGATATGTGTGATTGATGTTTCAATGTGCGCATGCGATTGTTTCTTAATTCCACAAAATTGATGATCAACATAGATGAGGTTATGTATTATGCATGATTTCGAAAATAGTGTATAATCAGGATAATCTCTATGAATAAGTGTTATATTATTCAAAATTTCTACATTTTCTACTGGTGCGTCACCCTCACGGGCCTTCACATCCAGAACTATGCTGCAAGTCTTAGCAATGCCCTTCTCCAACTATTCTCCTTGCAACGTTGCTTCCTCCCTTTCCATGGCCACTTTCTTTATCTCCTTCTGCAGCGTTTCGTTCGCTGACTCTGCCTTTTCTTTTAACATCGACATACACTACTCTCATTCCTGCATCTCTATGGTGATTCCCTGATGAAATTCATGAAGCACCTAGAGGAGTAACACAACGACATTCATCTCGACACTCTTACATGCCTTGGCCACATTTTTATGACAAAGGGTGACTCTTTTGATACCTCCACATCACTATGGTGTTCTTCGTGTTCCTGCCCTCCCCCTGTTTCTTATGTTCCCTCATCGACAATCTCCTTACTTGTACCCACACACTACGAGGTGCCTTTTTTTTTTCTCCCTCTCCTCCAACCGCTCCATTAGGCAGATTCTTCCATTCCTCCAGTCAATCCTGTACTATCGCGAGGAGATCATCCTTTGTTACCAAGTACGGTAATGAATGCCATGTCTCTATTGGTACCTTCGTCTCTTTCACGTACTTCATGTGAAAGTCTACCTTAAACTCTGTTATATGACAATATTGTTTGTATATGCTCGGTGACAGTTTGGGATACTGATTCACCACCCTATTCAAATCCATCGCCAAAAATATGAAGAAAATATTGTTCTCTGCTGCACAGGTCAGCTCCTTCATAAATCATAATGAAGCATATTGTGCTGCTTCACATACATCCACCCCAAAATTCGAAAATTGAGTATCTTTCAACTCCTTCCATGCAAAAAGTGCAATGAGAATCAACAACCATGCATAGTGGAAGGTCTTGCCTTTTTCCTATGCTTCTCTGCAATCCCTTAAAAACTCCTTACTTATATAAGAAGCCCAGTTGAACTGAACCCTGCACTAGATTTTTCTGCTAATTAAATTACTGCTGTCGACACTTCATTGGCCCTGCACTTCCTCGTGATCTTCTCCGCTAATATATGTGCAGCGAAGTGCACACCCTGAAATTAGATGGAGTTTATCTCATATTCATGGGATTTATTTACCAACCCAAACTTTTCTTTCATCATCTAGGCCATCTCATTGTCTTTGTTTTTAACCACAAATTCATCCACAGGGTCCTTTCCTTGATTTGTCAACGTTGTTATTTTTCTGATGTGAATCTCATCAATCGAGATCTATGTCCCTAACCAAATGTAATCATCATGCACTAGTGCGAGGAGCTATCACACATAGATTGTACTAAATGGGCTTTGACCGAAGTGTGGAACATTTAGCATGTTCAAAATTCCTTCTCTCTACACTCCCACAACCCATTGTTGCAGCTCCAGTCTTGTAACTCTATTCTCTGGGTAGTGGATTTTCTTTAGGTACCTACTGGGCTCAAATTATGGAAATTTGATTCTTCCATTGAAATCCCAGTCTTCCAATATGAGTTGTGGAATCTTCCCCAATACTTCTCCTTTAAAAGACACCTCTTCTGGAAAAAACGACGTATAAGTAGCAAATTTCTATTCTTTTTTCTCCTTAACCAGCTTTGCGCCTAGTTTTCTCGGTGGCATGTACATTGGGAGCATAGAGGGAGGCTCATCATCCTCTATCTCCTTCCTATGAAACTCAACTTCTTCCTTGTTGTCATGGACCTGCTGAGGCCCTGACTGTTGCATCAGTGTCTTAACTTTCTGCATGGGATTTTTTCCCTTGTCCTCCGTGTTTTTCGACCACACTTCCTTCTGCATCTTCTTCCATGGTGATGTTCTTAATTTTGTTGTAGAGAGATCAACTAGTTTATTCTCCTATATCTTATGTGGTTACGGCTATAGCTATGCCTATGGAACCTTCCTTGGAATCCTTACACGAGTCGAGGACATCAGTACATTTTCTTCTGTAGTCTTTGCTAGTTGTGACTCCATGAAACCAACTAGCCCTTTCTTCTTGAATATTTTGACCAACTCTTCCTAGCTCCTCTCAGACATGTAGTAAATCTTCTTCACTTAGGTGCAATTTCTGATCTCTCTTAGGCACCAAGTGTCAAATGTGGCACGTCATGCAATTTTTATAACAATTTTGAATTACCAGACTCATGATTGGCTCTAGATTTGGTTCATTAATGTAGGAATGAGAAAAATACAACCAACTGTGCTTCATAAATTATTTTCTCCCACATCCTTCAATGGTAATTTCTTTTTAACGGTGCCATTTTTCCTTCCAACATTCATAGTTTCGGCTAACTTCCTCTTAATTACCATTTGGCATAGCCATCTCCTCTTCGTGCCAACTCCTATGGACTTCGTGATTCTTCTGAGTATCGAGCAACAATATTCCATTGGTGAAGTCCCTTCTTGCAGAGTAGTTTATAGTACCATGCCCACTTTCATCTGCAGGTGGCACTAAGACTTCCTTCCCTTCATTCTTCAGTGTGACGTTCCAGGGACGTAATCGTCCTTGTATATTTTCAATCTACTACCATTCACTCATCTTGGAATAATCTAACCATTTGACTTCGTGAGATGAACAACACACATTTATGTAATGTTCTTGATGATATATGGCCCCAACCAATGCGTTTTAAATTTTCCTGGGAACTTCGTGAACTTACTGTCATGTAATAATACAAATTCCCCTTCATGAAATATCTTGTTCTTGATGTGCTTGTCATGTCAGGCTTTCTCCCTTGCTTTCTGCAGTGGTTGATGGAATCCTACTATGAATCTCTCTTTTATAAAGCTAGTATTTGTGACATTCTCTCGTTGATCATGTCAAGGTCTATGGTATCTATGACAGCTACAATTCTCATACTTGGCACAATGTATTCCATTTCCATAACTACTTCTGGTCCTCCTACCTTATTCAACACTTTGTCTATAAATGGGGTGTGAAAGGGGTCATGCAAGCATGCATTATTTAACTTCCTTAAGTCCACATAGATTCTAATTTCCACTTTTTCCTTATTCTCCTGAACTACCATGGAACTTACCCATTCTGACTCTTCGACAAGTCCAATTATTCCCGTGGCTAACATTTTTTCCAATTCTTCTTTTACCTTTTCAATATATTTTAGGTTCATTGTATAAGGCCTTTGCTTAACAGGCTTCATATCAGGCTTCAGAGGAATCCTCATAACTCCCAAATATCCTAGGATGCCTTTCATATTTGAAAATTTAGAGGGAAACAACTCCTGGCATTCATGCAATGAATATGTTATCACATTGACAATGTCGTCATCCTAGTAATCTCCTATGGTCACATACGTCAGTTCAGCTTCTGTCCCTATATTTACTTTCTTCATTTTCAGTGGTTGCGTTAAATCTAACATCTCTATATCAGGCCCATTCACTTTACGATGTCCTTATGACTCTTTGATATCAATGTTGTTAGGATCTTTCTCCTCTTCTATAGTGAGGTTATAACATTCCATCACATTTCGGACCTGTGCAACCCAATCAGGTTGCCAGATAACTGGAACTTCATTTTCAAAAATCTTCTTCTTAACTATATTCAATGTTGCATCTACATATGGATAGTCATCTTCAAATCTGAATTTCATCACAAATCCATCCACCATCTCCGCCCAACTAGTAGTGCCATGTCGAAGTTCCATTTCGAAATACCAATTCCGAGGGATTGTTTCCAGTGTATGGATAAAACCATGTACCCATTCTTCTCGCTGAATTTCTCTCCAAGATGCCATATAGAATTGTATATGGCCTTTAGGATCATTTTGACCAAAATACCTGTATGTGAGATCTATTTCTACTTGTCCAAATATTACCCACATCAACCTTCTACATTTTTGCCAATCTCCTGTATTTTTCTTATGCATACGCCACCATCTAACATGTGTAGCCATCAACGCTTTATCTAATGATGACAGTCTCTGACATTCTAGTACCCTCCTTTCATAATCTTTAAAGAAAGTATTTATATCACCCAAACCATCATATAAAGGTAAATTGCATACCTCAGTTGTCATGCAATGCACTACTTTAGTGATCCTTGCACATCGCCTTATAGACACTTCATGTAATCTGTTATGTCAGTTCTCTAATTCTTCTTCTGAATCTGAGGTACATGAAATATCTTACTCTCAAGTCATCTTTCCATCTACAGTGGGATTGATCCATTCTTCTTCCTTGACTTTGATCTGATAGATATTATCAACATCATGCGAGCTATATTCCCCTCTGACAGGCTCTGTATACATCACCCCTTTTGATGGATTCAATGGAACAATAACCCTCATATTATTTCTTTCAAATATCATTTTCATTTTCTTCAGATTAATTATAGAAATGTTGTCAAATGCCCAATCCAATCCAAGCAATGCGGGGTAAGGATTACTGTCATCTACTATCTCAATCACTTTGAATTCAGTGGTAGTGTGCACTTTGCCAATGTCCAATGTGACATTAGACAACCTTCCTAGGGATAAGATTTTATGTTGATTTTCCATCTTCAACTGCAAAGTAGACCATTGAAGTTTTGGCTTACCCATTGATTCCCAAGTTTTCCTTGGCAAAAAAATGGCATCAGATACTAGATCTAAGATAACCTGATCCATGTCATATTCTCCAATCTGCCTTGTAAGACTCCTTTATTTCCCTATTCTCTTCTTGTATTTATGCAGGTTGTTCACTATGCACATCTCACTATGTGGTATCTCCATAGAGGTACATGAATCTATCAATTCATGTAATCCCTCCCCAACCTTCTAATTCCTCAAAAAATTCATTTAGGTCTATAGTAAGACTTGAAAACATTTAGATCCACCTCTTGTGCTGCAGCTGATACTATTTTGCAGTTATCTTTTTGAGTAGACTACGTGGTAGAGGTCGATGCCCCATCATCCATAAAGATTCACCTCACCTCCATGAATGCTTTCCTTTTTTTCAATTTATCAAATACAAGAGCCATTTTGGTGGTTTTCCTTGTCCATGTGGCTTCAACTTCCCTTTTTCCATCGGCCCCGTCATTCTCAATCACAATCCCACTTCTTGTTATAATGACGATGTATGGTTGATCTTCTCTTGGCTTAGCGGTCATCATTTGGACATCCGTTGTAGGCTACTGGTTTCTTTTTTCCTGCATCTTCTTAATGAGGACAGGACATTCTTCTATGAAGTGATCAAAAGCCTTACAGTAATTAAATGTTTTTGTCAAGTTCTGACAATCTCCTGCAAAGTGTCATGTTTGTCCACAGTTATATCAGATAATCTGGTATCATCCTTGACCAACTCATCCTCCTCATCCTCATCCTTAAAATCCTCCTCATCTAGCATGTTGGCCTTGCTCTTCATGTCCATGTCCTTCTACTTGTAGTCTATAACTATCAGCAGTGTGCTCCATCACTAAGTTATAAATTCGACAATTTTTCTCACCATGGCCTACTAATCTACAAAATTTTAAAAATAATTGTTTCGGGGTATATATATATTTATCTAATATATAGCATTCTTCAGAGTGATGCTGACCTCGCGTCCTATAAAATTCATGCCACATACCTAGGTTTACTAGATTTGGCACTCAACTTGGAATATAATCTATGAATACTGGGCATCGATCCTTATAGTGACCTTGCACTTTGCACTTTGTACACCAAAATTTTGATCTTTCTAGACTAACTTATTTACCTTTCTTTAGAGCTTGAAATTCTAGGGTCAACGTAGCTAGCTAATTCTATATTCGTTGTACTCCTGCATGAGTATCTACGACCGGCGAGGATTCCAAATTCATCGCAATCTCTAGTGCTTCAAGTTGCATCCTGATCTTCTGTTGTGTCAATGGTAACCTAATATTTGGTAATAGCACGTCTATGAACCATTCCTTATGTTGATTTTGGGTTATCTCAAATCTCACTTGACCCAAAAAAATCTTGAATCTCTGGTCCGATTCCCACATAGATTCAATCGAGGCTTACTTGATCTCTTTCACCTCTGTGATACATTGTGATTCTGATGTTGGCTTCTTGAACTCTGATACCAAGGCCTTCTTAATTTCATCAAATGTAGCATTCATATTACTCATGGAGTATTTCATATACCATGTCAGCACTCTCTCCCTTAGTGACATGATGAGGTGCGCCTTCTTTACATCATCATTGTTAATCTATCTTTCCATTCATACTTCATCATATACGAACCAAAACTGGTCAGGGTGCTCTGTTCCCAATCCTTTAAAGACAGTTAGCTTAATGTCATCAGTCATTCTTCTTCTTCTTGGGGGGCTAAGTGGAGAGGGAGGTGGAGGTGGAGGTGTATGGGAAGTATGGGGAGGGGGATGGGGTGTGGGGGGTGGATGGATTGGGAATCCCAAAGACACCCTCATTCTTTTTGTTCCTTGACTTTGACGTGCCTTGAGGATGGGTGGGATAATATCACAGGGTTGTAGGGTTAATTATTTCTTCTTCATTCTCAGATCCCAAATGAGGGTTATAGTCAACGTCAATAAAATTCTTCAGATCTATTCTATATCATTTTTGAATTCACGTAGCTCCTGGTGCTGACTTATTTCTTCTTTGCCCAAACATTAATCTGACTGCATCCGCAAACTCCTTTTTTCACACAATAACATTTTAATCCAGAGCTTTAGATAATTTAAAAAATTACCTCATGTTCCTTTGAAGAATCCTCATTTAACCTCGCTATAAGACACAATTTGGTCATTTGTGAACTCAGTGATAATTCCTCCCAAAATGCTATCGATCGAGAAATCAACAACCCTTGAGATACTATTATCGATTCTCTTAAGTGACTGTATCAAATTACGGTTCCACTTCTTAGTTTCATCCCCTTTGAAATAGTTCTTATGCTAAGCTAACTTAGATATCCACTCAAGCAATTCAATGTGGAACAAACCAAAGAAAATCTTGTATTGATCTTCAAAGATATATCTCTACAACCAAACTTCAGTAGATAAACGTGGGTTTTTGTTCTCTTTTTTTGAAAATTCTCTTTCTTTCTCTTCAACCCACTCTTGGAGTTCTTTCTTTGACAGACGCCAAATCATATCCCTTTAAGTAGATCATGGTCCCAACAGTGGAACTATTTGTTTGTTTAAGGGGGCTTGACCCAAGATTAGAGTGTGTTTTGCACCAAAAAAAACCTCAACTACTCACCCTTTCAGCAACGACTACAAGCATGTCGTTGTTTAGGGATAAATTCCCCTAGGGTCTTGGGTTGATACCCTAGCAAATCGAGGGTTATCTACAAATAAAAAGAAGCATTCCACACAACCATGATGCTAATATAAACAAACTACACGAAGAGAGGTGCACCTGAGGGTCCTTCATTTGGGAAGATCCGGCCAGGGTCCAAACCCTCTTGGAGTTGCTTTCAATCCTTCAACCTGCAAAATAATCAATTCAAGAAAGCACAACAGTATATGGACCAAGCATCATAAAAAAATCAACTTCATAGCATATTGAAAATTGGCTAGTTATACAATTGAAACAACCATTCATATGTAAATCATAACATTGATATCACAAGCATGAAGAAGATTAATATCAGGAACAAGACAAGTGTTTCTTTTATTATAGATAACTAAAGTACAGAAAGGAATGGTTTCACCTGAGTATTCCTTTCGCAGGCTCCAAGCGGAACCATCCTCCGGATTCGTCCAATCTCAAGCCTTCAACAAACTCCTTTCATGACTCACTCCAAGATATCTCAACTAATGGAAAGACATCATAACTCAAGGAAACAAGGGTTCCCTGTAATGGGGGAAGTGCTGGAAGCACAGGGATCTTCAGACCTGGTCAGAGATAATCTCAGTAGAGTGATTTTTCTCTCTCTTCTCTCCTCCTTAGGCCTTCCCATTGAAGCCTTTTTATACTTCTCCCAAAGTAGTTTTTTAGTTGGGAATTCGTTGGGAACAGTTGGGCCACGGGCACTAATAGGTAATCAATAGGTAAAACCCGTGATCTCCGCTCCAAATTAAGGAGATTTAATTTTTTTAAGTGTTTTAAGAAATATACACAGGTTGGGTATATACAGACCTGCGTACACACGCGTTTAGGTCAGGGAAATGTCGCGTATAGGGAATAAAACATTGTTTTTTAAGTATTTGGACCAAGTCTGGAAGGAGGGGTTGCCCTAGGCCATGAGTGCAGCATCACAAACATAAGGAGTGATATTCAGAGCTATAATATATGCCCCCTAATATATGAGGTCAAAAGGGGTACATGATGGCCGAAATGTATTAAGTAAGTGCATGGAAAAGAAACCTGTCAAAAACTGAGAAGGACTTCACCAGAGTTCAGCCTTCCAAGCCACAAAAGGAGATAAAAAAGAAACATTGTTTGAGGCGGGCACACCCATGCTCAGAGAAAGTAAAACATGTCTGGATATCAAGTACAAGTGTATCCACTAAGTATACAAGTATAAAATACTGGAAAATACATAATGGATCATCTGATCATGATCGAACAAGTACATGTCTGAATATCACATATTAGAATGTCAATGATGTTGAAGGATGAAGCGGATCACTTATATCAAATATTGATCCCAAAAGTACCAAATGAACATGATGGAGTAAGATGGTACTACACTGCAAACTTAGGTGCCAGCATATAGAATGTCACCATGAATAACTGCAACATATAAGGGGGAGTGGTATCAACTAGCAACAACAAGAGAAATTGTCAACTGAACCAATGAATGTTGATGCAACCTGAGGTCTTCACCGATCACCGTGGTACATTTCTACACCATGGGAATAAACGATCTGAAGTTGACCATGTGAAAAATCATTTGATTACTGGTCATTGATGTATACCATTAACAAATGTGAGACTACTCACCGATGATGATAAAGAGTGTCAAGGTACCCAGTACAATCTAACAAGTGTGAATAGATGAGCTGGAGTTGAACACCTGTAAGAATCTATCAATCAGGAGACAATGATGGTTTCCCACTGTCAATAGCGAAGGATCTGCCACTAATGACTGTAAACCCCAAGGTACTGCCAAATGGACTCTAGATCTTTGCCCCACAGCAATGAGTCATAGTTGATAGGGAAAGATCCACTAGAAGGAAGGAATTAAGGCATCCTTCATCAATCTAGTACGAGTGTAACCCATAGGCCAATAATGTGGAAGAAATCTGATGAAAAAAGATGTAGTAACCCGATCGAAGCACGTTTCTGGCATACACAAGATGTGGCTAGCGCATGACAGATACCCTCTGAACCAACCAATAATGAAAGCTAACACAGAGGCGAGGTATCCACCAATAGGGTCAAATGGAAACCAAGGTACTGCACGAATCCCAATGTGTGATAGTGTAAGCTGATGTCGAACATAAGGGAAACCACTCAGTCAAAGACCCATGATACTAATCGATGCTAAGCACAAGGTGGCCTATCAATAATGAAAATAGGGCCATGGTGCGGCTCTAGGCCTGTCCTCAGAGCAAGATGTCGTCGTCGATAAGGACAAGACCTGCCAGCAAGAAGTCAATTGAGACCTTCTCAAATTAGCCCGAGTAAAGGACCAATATAACTGATGTGATGATAGACAAGACACTGACAACTAGGGATGGCCGACTGAAAAATGAATCAAGAGACACCGTAGAGTGGCCAACTCAGGCTAACATCCCTTGAACAAAAGCACGACTCAATGTGACTATGTGGCAACATATGATGACTCTGTATAAGTTCGTCATGTAGGAGGCATGAACAAACCCTCCATATGATTGGAAGAGATAACCAATCTGGGGAGAACTGACTCAATAAAAAGGTTAAGGCGTACCTAAGTCAAACTGAATCCCGCCCAAACAGAGGAGACTTTGTTTTGAGTTCTTTGTTCAAGGGCGACATGGCTAACTCTAGTTGCCAAGAATAAGTGGAAATATTGTCCCATTCCCGCTCTTTTTGGAATAGATAATTTTTTTTCTTCTTCTTTAAGCTAGAAAAAGAATAAAATAATGTTATAGTACAGTGGAAAGAATGAGTGTCGGTGAAACAAATGATCTAGTTCCTGGGATTGGAACAATCCTATGCTCAATGGAGGGAGGTGAAAACTGGTCAAATACACTCAAAGGTGTGTTCCTTCCATAGGTCAAGGTGTGTCAAGTTGCAGAAGTCAAGGGAATGTAAGTTTTATTTTGCAGTCGTCATGGTCAAAAGTTGGCTTAAACACGAGTCCAAGTGAATCCGGCTCAAGGCCAAAAGGTGAAAATGGTCAAAATGCAATGCAGTAGTACAACTCAACACAAAGGAGCCTCTAGGGTATAAGGCTAGAATGAAGAGAAGAAGCAAAGAGGAATGAGTCTTGATCACATAAGTCATGGCGGGACTATAGAGGACTCCTAAGCCTACTCAAATCTAAGTAGCATGGGCAACAAATTTTAGTGAGGTGCTAACTACGATGCCCATGAAAAGGATGGCTCTACCATTGTGTCATGATTTAAATAATCGGTGAGTGAAGATGGTTTACGAACCATAATATGATGGGATTGACCCTATGGCAAGTGTATCGACAAATGGAGGCTAGTATGCATAATGCAACAAAAAAATGGCTTCCCTAACCTATATGCCAGTGAGAAAACGATACCTTCCATGACAGTCAAAATTCATGGAACCATCTCGAAACTGTCGAAAAAGCATCCAAAATTTCCTGAAAACCAAACCATTCTCGACATTCCAAGCTCCCAAGTTAAAAGTTACATGAGACAAAACAAAATCAAGTTTTGAAAAAATTTGACATTTTCAAAGCTTATAAAATAGCGTTTGGACTCACCATTATCACTGTTTCATTTGAGAGCAAAGGAGTGGAGCAAAAGGAGCAAACTTTTCCACACGCCAAATTTGACCGTTCAAATCTTCCCAAAATCAACAAGTAACCCTTAAACTTATCTTGCATTCAATTGTGATTGGTTTTAGAATTTTAGTTCGAGTTTCATTGTTGAATTATTATAAAAAAAATTGTCGCGGCATATACGCGGGTTGGCTATGTGAACCCATGTATACGCAGGCCCTAGACATGACTGTGTGTGAAACAGACCTACGTATACGTCGCGAAAACTTCAAAACAAAAATCTAACGGTCCAAATTTGTTTTTTCTTCAAGATTCCAATCACTTGGAGAGAAAGAGAGCATTCCTTAGTGGATAATGAGGTTATGAATGATCCTAATGCCCTTGATGCCTTAAGAGGGTGCGGTTTGCTAAAATTCTTTTAAATGCCAAACATGAAAGCAAACACCTGCCTGCTCGAAATGCTCATTCACTACTGGAGCATCGAGGATGACTCATTTATGATTGATCAAATGCCACTCAAGCTAGAGATCGAGGATATATATTTCATCATAGGGCTCTCTCGGAGGGGAGAGGTGAGCATTCCACGGGCAGATCATGAAGCAGTCTCTCTATCGAGGACTACATGCATATATATTGCCCGGGTCATCCAAAAAAGGTTGGAAGTCAAATTTCAATGAAGCATGTGGAGAGTTTATCACTGAGGATCATCCTGTTCACTATAGCCAAAGTGAACGGATCATCTTCCTTACACCAGGCTTCACGGCTAGCCATGAGCTTGGCGGTACACTGTCTCACCACCATATTTGATTGGTGTACTCCTCTTCTCACCAACCTGAAGAACCAACTTACTTCTATCAAGAAGGGGCAAGCTAAAAACTTCGGGTATGGAATTATTTTGTGCTCTTTCTTCTTTGAGAGGGTCCCAGCACTCCATCCTAGAGTATCAATTTCAATTAGAACCCCATGAGATCCACGAATGGGCAGTTGGGCTGACTTGATGAAACGACTAGGAGGTGGGGACATTCCACAGACTGCTTTCGACGACGAATTCTTCTCCTAGTTGGAGCAGCAGATCATCGCTGTAGACGACTATCCCTATGCTAGGTTGAACTTCCAAGGGGATCCTGATCTAGCTTTACCACCAACCGAAGCATGGAGAGATATATGTAACAAATGTTTTTTATTATGATTTTTATGATTTTTTTTATGATTTTTCAAATAATAATGAGTTTTGAAAAATATTTTTGATAGGATTCAAATGACTAATATTATGATCATGTTTCAGATATTGGGCCAGTACGACCAGATGGATTCCCACGGCATGGACGTCATGACCGAGGAGCCGAAGAGGCGACTGTGGACATAGAGCAACTTCTACACACAGTTCAGCGGCATTTGGTGAGACTAACTCACCGAATACCGATGGAGGCTATAGAGGATCTCCCTATAGACATGCAACATCACGTGGTTGGCATGCCACGAGACTGGGTTCACACTCTTAGGCGTGTGGCCAAAGCAATAGTCGCATACTTAACCACTCATCCTGAGTTGAGGCATTAAATGTACTAGACATGATTACGGGCATTTGAGTCCCAATTTTTGTATATTATTTTGGACACACTTATGTACACTCGAGATATTTTATGATATATATATATATATTATATATATATATATATATATATATATATAGAGAGAGAGAGAGAGAGAGAGAGAGAGAGAGAGAGAGAGAGAGAGTTTCGACTTTTTGATGCTTGATTTTATTATGATGAATGAATGGTATGCCAGTCTAATGCTTGATTCGCGATAGAATCAGCTAACCAATTATGAGATCTTGGAATGTGCAAATAATTAATGTAAGTAAATGATCGTTGCAACAACCTCACCCTTAAATACTGGCGATAAAAACATGGATCCCTTACCCGATAAATGTTATTCAATTGTGACACTATCAATTGTGAGTCAAGATAGA
Organism: Pinus taeda; assembly: GCA_000404065.3. NCBI lineage: Eukaryota > Viridiplantae > Streptophyta > Pinopsida > Pinales > Pinaceae > Pinus > Pinus taeda. The sequence goes on from APFE030959994.1 coordinate 35,333, forward strand.
CTACCAATGAATCGATTTCATAATAAATTGCTTCGAATAGTAAATTAATGATGTCAGTATACTCAGCCATATTATTTGAAGCAGGACCAATGCATACTCCCCTTGACACTATCAACTAACCAGTTGGATGGTAGATTACCCAAGCTGCGGAAGCGAGGTTCTGAGTGTGTCAACTAGCACCATCTAAGAATCCAAAATAGACCAAGTCATCCATCAACACCTGCCACAGCAGACCAAAAAGTGTCGATATCAAAAAACTTCTGATGAGATATTTACAAACATACAAAAATTATAAAGAAGCCATTGCCTAGCTGCTACTTAAGCAAAGTACTTCTTGAGGTAGAGCCCATTTCAAGGCTTTGCCAACTTGTTTCCTTCAAAATTGATTAATTCATATGCCCCTTTTTATAAAACTCATTTAATTATAAAGGGATTGTACCACATAGGCTTGAACTTTCCTGCCCCAAAGGCATCCTTATCTTGGTCATAGACCAAGACAAGGTCACCTGCAAAAAAGACTCGAGGATTAATATCTTTATCATACTAATTTTTGACCCTTTTCTTATGAGCCTCATTGATTGTTGCGGCATCTCGACACTGCTCATCGAGATGTTCCAAATGAAGGAGGCACTCGTCGAGACTAGAAGTCTCTAGAAGGAGTTCAATAGCTAACTTAAGAGATGGAATTTCGCATTCAATAGGAAAGATAGATTCCATCTCATAAACTAACTCAAAAGGTTTAAAACCGTAGCAGTCTTTACGGAGCTTCAGTATGCCCAAAGAGCCAGATACAACATAATATGCCAATTGGACCGATTTTTGTCGATCGTCCTTTGCAGGATCGTCTTAAGGGTTTTGTTCACTGCCTTGACCTATCCATTGGCTTGAGGATAATATGGAGACGAGTGCTCCTACCAAAAACCCAATTTAAGAGCCAATTCAGACATTTGTTGGTTCTGGAAATGACTGCCATGGTCAGTGAAAATCTCTCTCAGGATACCGAACCTTGAGATAATCTGATTAAAAAGGAACAATGCCTCTATTTCACTATCGTTTTTATAAGTGGGCATGGCTTCAACCCACTTCGTGAAGTAGTCTATGGCCACGATAATGTACTTGTGATTCATTGTTGAAGGCAGATTACAAGTTGTAAAATCAATACCCCACTTAGTAAAAGGACTGACAGTGACAATGGGAAAAATAGGAGCTAGATGTGCGTGTATCTTTTGAGTAAAAACTTGGTAGGGATGATATCATTTGACCACTTCAACACAATCTTTGAAGAGTGAAGGCCAAAAATAACTGTCACACAAGATACGACAGGCTATAGAAAGCCTTGAAATGTGACCACCACAAGCTCAATTGTAGAAATCATTGAGCAATGACTCTGCTTCCTCTAGGGTTAAACAACACTGAAGGATTGAATCAACCCCTTGACGATATAATGTATCACCAATGATAACATAGTTCTTAGCCAGGTGACGTAATTTTCGGTGTTCATCCTTAGAGAAAGTAGAGGGAAACTTTGAAGTATGGAGATAGACAATGATATCTCCATACCAAGGATCGAGTGAAGAGATGAGGAATAAATGTTTGTTGGGAAAAATTTCCTCATAAAAAGTATCCTCTCCACAAGGCAACTCGGAAATTAACTCCGCAAAAACCATAGATTTCAGGGACTTGGCGGAAAAGAACTCTAGATCACATTCTTGTAAAATGATTATCCATCTATTATTGTTGCCCCCAATCACTCACCTATTGAGGACGAATTGGAATGGATTGACTGCTGCTAAGAAAAAAGTTTTGCGTAGCAAGATATAATGGTGGAGCCGCCTGACAGCATGGATAGCTGCCAAAGCCAACTTCTCAACAGGAGAATAGTGAAGTTCAGCACCTATCAAGACTTGGCTCAAATAATAAATCACGTGCTCCATGAGAGCATCGTCTTCCTGAACGAGAACCATACCTATGGTTGATTCTGCTGCAGCAAGATATAAAAGGAAATCCCTACCATAATCTGGTGGACTCAAAAGCGGGGTAGAGACTAATTCCTTTTTCATGGCATTGAACGACCACTGCGCAAAGTTGTCCCATACATATGGAACTCCTTTCCATAGCAAATGCATAAACCCTTCGGTGATCTCGACATAATTCACTATAAACCTTCTTAAGCAATTAGCCTTCCCTTAAAGACTTTCAAGTTGTCGAATTGAGGATGGGGGAGGCAACTGAATTATTGCCTTTACCTTGAAGGGATCAACTCGAATCCCTTCATTTGACACAATGAACCCTAATAACCGACCAGATGTAACCGCAAAAACGCACTTATTGGGATTGAACCAGATCTTGTAAAATCGACATCGCTCAAAAACCAATCGAAGGTGACTAGGATGATCAGTTCTCTTTTGAGAACGAGCAGCTAGATCGTCTAAGTATGCTTCGATGATATGTTTAATGTCGTGGAAAGCATATGACATGGCCCGCTGGAAGTTAGCTCCGGCATTTTTGAGACCAAAAGGCATCTTTCTGTATGCAAAGGTACCCCAGGGACATATAAAAGTTGTCTTATGCTGATCTTCAGGACGGATAGAGATTTGATTATAACCAGAAAAACCGTCAATGAAGGAGAAAATATCATTACCCGCACACTCATCAATAATCTGATCAATAAATGGCATGGGGTAATTATCTTTGGGACAAGATTTATTTAGGTCTCTAAAGTCAATGCATACTCGGATTGTTCCTTGCTTTTTATCTACAGGGACTAGATTAGAAACCCAATCTGTAAGAGGAACAGGGTATATGAAACCCGCCTTGAGCAGCTTCTCTACTTTAGATTTAATGGCTGCTGCTTTCCTAGGATTAATTGGCCGAAGCTTCTAACGAATCTGCTTGGTGTTTTCATACATCTTGATCTCATGTTGAACTATGGATGGATCAATGCCAAGCATTTCTTCATAAGACCAAGCGAATACATCTTGAAATTCCTTAAAAAGGTCAATGTAAATCCGAATTTCTTCAGGGGAACATTGAGCTCTGATGAAGAGATTCTCGATCACGTTAGGGTTCCTAGAGATGTTTATAGATATCGTTTTTGAAATCAATGACATATTACCTGTGGCACGAAAGTGTGCTGGAGCCAAAGGATTTGATACCGTACAAACATCACTAGTAAACAACTCGGAGAACCTAGATTCTACTTCCTGCAACGGAGGAAGAAAATATGAACGATGGTGTAAGTCTTCCCAAGGTCGATCCACACCCATCATTACTTCTGGGATTGCTTCTTTAGATGGTAAAACCATATCTAAGCAGTCCATAGCGGAGGTAGAATCAAGGGTCCAAGCCAGGGCCACATCATCGTCTAATTCCTCCTCAGAGAAATGAGTAGAATGGTTGTCTACAGAGTTGACGATAAATTGATATTTAAGCTTTGTTGTAGACATATGGAATTCCATTCCACCAACTTGTCCTTCAACTAATGTGGTCGTAGGTGAAGGAAAGGTCCAAGGGTCTAAAAAATAATGAGTTCGAAAGAACTCTTCCCGTGAAGACTCCTTGGATGATGAGACGACATTGATTCTAGCGATGGGAGAGGGAAAATAAAATGTACCCATTAATGAAGAACACATCCCAACTCCTAGATTCTCAGTAGGCAGGCGAGGGTTATCCACTAAAGGAATAGTAGAATCCGAAGTTGCTCAAGGATCAACTAGAGAATAATCCAATTGATCAACCTTGACGATTTTCCCCACATGAGGAAAGCAAATGACACGAAACAGAGTCGAAACAACGACATCCATTTCATACACCCAGTTCCTTCCTAAGAGGAGATTATAATTTGTCTATGAGAATGCCCATCAAATGTAGTCAGGAGGGTAGGTGAAGGAACAACCGAAGGCGATCCAATGGCCTTCCAGCATGACATTGACATGATGCACGTGGAAGCTCCTTCATCAATAATGGTACAAAAAATATTAATTTTCTGGTATGTAGACTTTATTTGAAAATCCATGTGATGAGGGAGTCACTTTTTGACATTAAGCATGTCGAAAGTGACCACTAAAGAGTTATTTGGATCAACCACCCCTATTGTCGAAAGCAAAGCACTTCGTTGAGATGGACACGACTGGAGAACCTCTAAAGTGGACATAGCGCATGGACCCTGAGCCAGATCCTCAATAATGGAATAATTCTGGGTGGCCTTAGCATTAGGATTAATAGTCGCGCATTTAGTGGAACCTTTCAGTATCCATGGTATAGTCCCGACAGGGAGTCGCTCAATATGAAGGTCAGTATTTACGGGATTAGTTTTGTCCTTGGATGTTTCAGTTTCACCGTAATCACGCAACTGAGTGGCTACATGGACGTTAGAACCCATCATGAAAACATTTAATGATTTCTCCCCTTCATGGTTGCCTCCTACCGAGGTACCAGGGTTAGAACTCACGCCAGCAAGCAATTGCTGCCCTTAGGGAAAAGGATTGGTTAACATAGCTTAAGAGCTAGAAGTCCTTTGCTGCCCTAACAAGTGTTGAGTGTCTTGAATCTTTGGGTAGAGATGAGTTAAATGGTCTCCACTGCATAGCTTGCATGGAAACTTGACTTCCTTTCTAGACTCATTTCCACCACCACCAACATTATTGCCAGATTTATTTGCGTCAGTCTTCCCATCTTGACTCTTTTTCTTACCTCATCCTTTTTCTTTTCCCATTGGAATTTTGATTTCCTTTGGGTTTGGAAGATTGGATGGCATTAACAGAAGAGAATTGAGAAGGTGACGGGTTAGATGATGTGACCTGATTGTTAGGAGAAATTTGTAAAGACAACTGCTGCAATTGGCTCAATAGGTTCACCGCATTTGTGTCTACAAATCCAACGATACCATCCACATGGGGACCTAGCTTCGACTTGGCTATATCAACCTTAGTCCCAAGAGCATCTGGAAAGATTTTTTGTAGAATCCCATATTGAGAATAAATCAATTCTCACTGTTGGGCCTTGAAAATAGCTTACTCCTCATAATAGACTCCGGACAAGGAGACATCCTTAGAGATTTTATTTGTAAAGTTTCAAAAACCATTCGAGATGGTATTTCGGAGGAATTTCGGCTTTAATGAGCATCTTTATCCATCTCCATTCCTGAATATGATCAGAAATGTGAGCTGTCGTATTCTGGCAAAAATTGGCTAGAAGTTCAATTCCGGCGTCATAACGGACGGGCAACTGGAAATGATTTAGGAAAATATTAGCCAAATCGGCGAAAGATGTAAAGTTTCCCCCTGGAAACTTTATATACCACTTGGCCGCATTTCCAGTCTAGGTGCATTGAAAAAGTCTCAACCTAACTGAGTCATCGATAAGGGAGTTTCGTTGGGACCGAAGGCCAAGCTAGATTATATTTGATTGGATCATTTGTTAATTTCATGAGATCTAGAAAATTCAATGTTGCCAGAAAAGGAAACCTAGGAGGACCTTGGGGATTCCACCCAAAGTTCTGAAAAGATTGGCCTGGATTTTGGAAGGCACCAGGCTACCCAAAGTAACCAACAGAACTAGCTGAACCAAAAGGCAGACCTTGTGATCTAGCAAAACTCGAAGTTTGACCAAATCCGGCCGAAAAACCTCCATAACCAGCGAAGCTCCCTCCTAAAGGATTATAAGGAGTTGATAACCCCTGATACAGATTCCAAGCAGAAGCTAAGGGAGGAATACTTTGATATGAACTAACTATGGAGTATGGCTTATTCCCTTGTTCGCTTAAAAGCCGATTCCCAGTTCCTATGCCACTAATCACAAGGTTAGTCCAACCTTGAAAGGGATTGCTACCTTGTCCTATAGAAGAAAAAGGCATAGATCCTATCGTCAGGTTAGAATGACCACCTCCAAAAGGATGTGGAGGCACTAAATGGAACTGACAGAATACTCTGTGAATGGGTGCCAAACAGGAAGAATTCAGAACTAAATGCATTGGCTTGGGAATTTCCACTCGTAGAAGGAATGGAGGTAGACCCAACTAAGGATGTGCTAGAAAAAGACCCAAATAGATATGCAGAGGGGATGGAAATAGTTCCTCCTCCTTGTACTAATGTTGGAGTCTGCATGGTTGTAGCACTTGTAGTAGAAGCCATGCTTCCAGTGGTGGTCATCGAAGATAAGTGCGTAATATGACTTGGACTTGACGGTCTATGCGTCGGAGTCCCAACGTATTGTAATACGTCTGGATAGTTAGAAGGTAGAGGAGAATTCGAAGCCACTAACGACCCTGGGAGTTATTCTACCTCTATGTTATCTTCCGATTGAAAAAGAACTCAAGAAAGAACTGGAATGTTCTTCTCTAGTTTTGTGGAAGTACCAGGCCTATCCTAAACACTAATGCACTTGAGGGGAGGATCAATCCCTGATGCGTCAGCTACCACAGGATGAAACTCAGTGGCAGTATTACCTATGTGCCTTCTAGGAGAAGGCTCTAAACTTGGTGGTGAAAGACCACAAAGTCTTCGAGACAGTCTAGGTGATTGGTCAGCCACTTTGAATTTTTATTAAGATCTAATTAAAGACTCAAGAAAAATGAAAGCTAGGCCAACTAAGAGCACAGAGCACACACTAAAAAGTCCCTAAAATATTTCAGCCAGTCAAAAAACTTTCAAGTATTTCCTCTCCAGGTGATGAGGACCGCACACCAAAATATAAGAAAGTGAAGTAAGGGGCCTTCCGAAGATAGTCTGGGATAATGACGACCCAGTCCTACCAGTGAAGGTAACAGAGGAAGTTATGCTGACCTCCTAACAACAGTCTACACTGGTGCAAGCCCCCAAGCTTCGCAAGGGTTCCCTCTAGTAGTACTATTGAGAGTGATACAATGGCGACCTCAAGTGCCACGGGATTGCCCTTTGCAACCACCTATGTAGATCCCTAGGAGAAGTAACTAAGGTTACCAACTTGTGTCAGAAGCTAGGTGGAACAGTTGTGAGGTAAGATCCAACAAGTAGGAGAGGGGGTATCTCTCTTCCTTATCTTCAAAAACCCTCGTGCTTAACTCCCAGATCCAGAGGTTTCCTGGTCTTCCTAACACTATTGGATTTTCACTCACTATTCAGACTCCTACGTTTGACAGTTTAAATGGCCTTGGAGATTTTTCTCTCCACATGCCTAATCCAAGGCCCTAAAATATCCTATAACTTGTTGGTGTGTCTAAACTGACAATTATGAAAAAGTTCTAGTGTATTTTAATTAGTGCTTGTTTTTAAATGGTTGTTCTTTAATTCAAGGCATAAGAGGAGATGAAACTGATGATGTTTTGACGCAAAAGAAATTAATAAAAACCAAACTATATGCAAATGCACTCGTTTTGTTCTTCGATGAAAGAAATTTCTACTAGGTTCTGAGGAACTTCTAAGAAAGCAACACATTTTTCTTTTCTTTTCTTTTACTCAAGCTTCACACTCACAAAAATTAACAAAACTATGGATACCCTAAAAGATGCACAAATTTATCCTAATGCAATGAGTACATGCTGATGCAAACTTAAGACTACTCTAAATCAAAAAATGAATGTAACTTGTCTATCAATTCTAATTAGCCACTTAAGATGTTTAGATAGAATATAAGTTGCTAATGGTCATTTCGTCCAAACACTAAAAGCAAATTTCAAGACAAAAAAAATGCACTTTCACTCGCAAAAAGGAAACTAAATCAAAGCAAGGCCAAAGAAAGCAAAAACCAAGTTTTCAATAAGTTTTCTTCAAAAGAAAAAATAAAAATGACTTTTCAAAAGTGCTCGAACTAAGACTGAAACTTTGTGATCTAAGAATAAGCAACAAAACACTTTGCAAGTTAACAAATCAAAACGGGTGAAAACTCAACAAAAAGTGTGTTTCAAGATGCTCTTAATAATAAAAAAGCAACGAAAAAGAGCTTGCTGATGAATGTTGTATGGAAATAGGTTATCAAAGGTTAGTCTAACATTTTGGAAGGAATGTTGTATGGAAATAGGTTATCAAATTGAGGAAAAAATCAATTCAAAAGGCGACAAAGTAAATTCTGATATATTCAGAGGTATGTATTACATTTTCCAGTTGACATTTAGAACTTGAGAAATATGAGAATTGATTAGTGATATTTTTAGCATGTAGGAGAACGTTGGCATTAAAAAATAGAAGATCAAACAATCTAAACCATTGATATGTAGCAGTAGTAAATCAGGTCCTGAAATGAAGCTTGTTCCAGAAGATATGACTATCACACCTTGTTGAAGTTAGGGGAATTATCATTGGATGAAATGTGTGAAGAATTTCAAAAATAAGTTTGTTGAATTATTTTTACTTATTTCTAGATTATAATTTTCTTTTAAATATAACATATTGTTGTTGGTAGTGTTTTTTATACATATCATTATATTAGGTTTTTTTTACTTTATCTCTTCAGTCATAAGGTTTACATGAGAATACAAGAACAAATGGTTAAATTGTTGAATGAATATAGTTGGGATGATGTTCTACGCAACTACCTAGATTCATGTTCTACATCGAAACTAAAAGATTTTTATCTTGCATTTAAAAAGGTATGTTGATTTGAAGTCATATGAGAGACGATGCGAACGCATCGCTCTACAAGCAATGACACAACCCTAATCCTTGTACTTCCTTGACCTTCCAAGCTCGCACCGTCGTGCTTCTCCTGACCTCCCTTCCATGGATGCGCCTGTAGGAGGGGAGGGATCCTCCCCCCCTCCTTACACTGCCTCTGCCTTTGACACTGAAAAGCCTAAAATACCTCTGACCTCCCCTGGTGACTTACTAGAAACTGATCAAGGAGCAAGACAGATGAACAGTGAAGTCGATCCCACAGCAGCATGTGATGTGGATGACAAAGGAAAAGGTGTGAATCAAACGTCTTCTTCGTCACAGCCAAAGGCGACCTCGGCCACTTGCATTCCAAAAGTTGCAGAAAGAATTAAAGTCGATCTCCCCAGTCACTGCATCAACAGCGAGATCCAGTACATGCAGGACCATGCGCTCATAGGCAAGTTCCTCGGTTTCTGGCCAACTGAAAAAGCGCTGCAAGGATGGATAGCTTCAAAATGGAAGCCTAAAGGGCAGGTTACTCTGCAGCTTGGACCTAAAGGCTTCTTCATGGCCATTTTCTACTATGTAGAGGACAAATCTCGCATCTTCGAAGGTGGCCCGTATTTTTTCAACTCCTCAGGTCTATACCTACGGGATTGGAAGCCTAGGTTCAACCCTGAAAAGGAAGATTTTAGTTGGGCTCCAGTATGGATACGAATGTACTCCCTTCCTGTGGAATACTGGAGAAAAGAAATGCTAGCAGACATCGGCAACAAATTAGGGGTCTTCATCAAAGTTTCTGAGGAAATCAAAACCCACAGATACACCTCTTATGCCCGGATCTGCGTCCAGATGCACTTGACCAAAGCTCTCACCAACTCGGTAAGTCTCTTCCATGACGACTTTGAATGGAACCAACCTTTAGATTACGAGCATATCCCCTTTCGTTGTCGTAAATTCCATGAACATGGCCATCTCTTCTGAGATTGTCCTCTTAACTCTCAGACCAAATCCCTATCTAATTAATCCAGTAAAGACTCTGAAGGATTTACCAAAGTTCCGAATCGTCGTCGACATGCAAAGAAAAGTCATGTTGTTCCATAAAGCCCCTTCAAACCTAATTCCCAAAATCGTTTTATTTTTCTCTCTTCTCCAGATCAGCCGAAAAAACCAAGCTCAGAACCCCAGGAGAACCCCTCCCTCCCCTCATCGCCCCATGCACCCAACGCCCCTAGGCCCTCTCCCACTCCCATTCCTCACAGCCTCATAACCAGCTCTCACTCAGATAAAAGTCTAGCTCTAGATGATGGCTCTCTCCCCTCCACCACTGAGAAATCTGTTCCAGAGCCCAACCAGCAGCCCTCAGCAATGGAGCTAGACGCAGCTCTAGCCCTCAGTCTACAGGAAATAGTAGCTGTGGAAGATCAGAGTACACCCACCATCATGGAAGAAGATCTAGAGAATGTTATCCTGGATGGTCTAGACATCTTCAAACTAGAAATGACATGCAAGAAGAAAGAATACAACTCAATACCCCCTTGGCAAATCGACAGGCTTGAAGGAGTTTTAATCAAAGCACAGCGCAACAAAAGTCTGGGCATACAAGCAGGAAGCCCATGGGACTGAAAAAAAATTCTCAAAGAAACTAAGAAAAAGGGGGCGCAAAACAGACCTACAAAGGACAATCATAGTAGGAGAAATACTTATGGAATCTGGCGATTCCCTAAGTTGACAAAGCTTTACAAACCCAAACCCTACTGTCCCTCATGAAGCTCATCTCTTGGAATGTGAGAGGGCTCAATAGCCCCTCAAAACACAGAATGATAAAAAACTTGATACAACAAGAAAAACCATCATTAGTTTTTCTTCAAGAAACAAAAAGTAATAATACTGCTATAGAGAGAATCCGCAATAAAGTCTGGTCAGGTAGCTGCTCAGTTTCAGTAGATGCCTTTGGGGCTTCTGGCAAATTGGCTATCTTGTGGAACCCACAGGTTCTAACTCTAAGAGATTTTCATGCTACCCATTACCTCATCCAAGCGTCCTTCCATCTCATTGGCACAAACATCTATGGGCACCTCTCAAATGTATATTTTCCACAGAATCTTCAGCAAAAATTAGAACTTCTAGATACTCTCACCATACTCAATGCAAACAGGCAGTTCCCCCTCTGGATCGGTGGAGGTGATTTCAACATCATCAAGACGATGGAGGAGAAACAAGGAGGCCGAACAAGGCTAGAAAATGACAGCAATGGTCTCAGAGAATTCATTCAAAATAATCAACTAATGGACATTCAAACCTCCAATGGAGTCTTCACTTGGACAAATAAGCACAGGGGCACCCAACACATCACCTCCAGACTAGATCAGTTTCTCATCTCGGACAACGCCATACACCTGGGAGGGGACTTTCACGCCTCCATAATGCCAAAAGGTGGATCAGATCATTGGCCAATCATGTTACAATGGTCGCTGCCAGGCACAAGAAGCAATAGACCTTTCCGATTTGAAGCCTTCTGGCTCTCAAATCCCAACTTCAAGACAGTAGTAAGTGAGGCATGGCAATCATTCATCCCGCCGGTAGGTGCCAAAATGTTCTAATTCCAATAGAAATTAAAAAACTTAAAACAAGTTCTCAAAGTCTGGAATCGCACTCAGTTTGGCAATATTTTTGAGAACCGCAAAAGGCTGGAGCAACAAATGAAAGCACTTCAACAAACTCTCATCTTCGAAGGTAGGACAGATGAGTAGGCACATCAGGAGCAAATTCTCTGGAATCAAATTGAAGCTCGCAGGTAGCAAGAGGAAATCCTATGGCGATAAAAGTCCGGAAACATATGGCTCAAGGAGGGGGAGAAGAATACAAAATTCTTCCATAGAACTACCATCCAAAGAAGAATGCATAACAACATAGCATTCATAAATAACCAACAAGGGGAAAGGTTAGAAGCGCATGAAGACATGGAGAAGGAATTCAAAGATTACTTTCAGGAAATTCTCTGGGAACCTCTTGGAAACAGAGATCATGCCATCAGAATGATCACGTAGCACATTCCTAAAATCATAACGGAGGATCATAACAACAAACTACTCTAGTCCATTTCACTTCAGGAGGTAGAAGAGGCGATGGCCCAACTCAAGGATGGCAAAGCACCGGGTCCTGATGGTTTCACTGCCAATTTTTTTCACGAGTTTTGGGAGCTCATCAAAACAGAGGTATGGGAATTAGTGGAGGAATCAAGAACTATGCACTGGATTCTACCCTCCCTCAATGCAACTTTCTTAGCACTAGTACCTAAAGGCGATGAACCTAATAATCCCGACAAATAAAGACAGATAACACTATGCAATGTCATTTACAAGCTCATTTCTAAAGTACTGGCGAACAGGCTCAAACCTCTCCTTCCTCTTCTCATCTCTCTGGAGAAGACGAGTTATGTAGAAGGGCGGCAGATTATGGACTGTATCATTCTATCAAATGAAGTAATCCACTCTCTAAAGCTCATGAAAAAACCAGGTATGATTCTAAAGCTGGACCTCTCCAAAGCTTTTGATAAACTTAGCTGGAATTATATTCATCAGATGTTATTGGCTTTTGGCTTCAAATCCACCTGGACTAGATGGATCATGAATCTCATTTCCTCTCCCAGCTTCTTTGTCCTACTCAATAACTCCCCCTCATCACATTTCCGCCCCTCCCATGGTATACGTCAAGGGGATCCCCTATCTCCCTTCCTTTTTGTCCTAATGGTAGAAGGGCTAAGTCGACTCCTCAAATCTGCCATCTCCTCCCAAGCTCTAAAAGGTATTTCCCTCCATGGTCTTCGTCCCCTATCCCATCAACAGTTCGTAGACGACACCATGTTATTTGGTCATCCCTCCTCTCAAGAGACCAAAGCCTTTAAATCTCTGCTCTCCCTTTTCTCTGACACCTCTGGCACCTCCATCAACGCTTCAAAGTCCCAACTCTTCTTTTTCAATACCCCCGCCTCCACTCAAAGAAACATTACACGTATTCTGGGGTTCTCCATTTCCTCGCTTCCTTCCAAATACTTGGGGGCTCCTTTGTTAAACTCGGCCATCAAACACGCTTCCTGGAGGACTCTCCTAGACAAATTGGAATCAAGGCTCTCGTCTTGGACCTTCTGCTCTCTAAACATGGCTGGCAGACTCATCTTGATCAAATCAGTTCCCCAGGCCATGCCTTTATATCTTTTCTCCATCCTAGCAGTGCCAAAATGGGTTCTCAAAGCTATCCATAATCTACAGCGAAATCTTCTGTGGGGCTCCTCTGGTCTTAACAGGAAATGGGCTCTTGTCAATTGGAAGGAGGTCTGCCGAACAAAATCAGAAGGCGGGCTTGGACTAAGGGATCCTCTCCAAAGCAACAATACAATGGGAGCTCGTATATGGTGGAACTAGATTTCCAAACCACATACACCCTGGGCGAGGCTTTGGCAAGAAAAATATGCTCCAGGCAGCCAATGGAACGACTTCATCAGAATCAACACCACAACTCAAGGTTTTTTGATATGGAACACCACAAAGCTCCACAGTACCTTCATTCAAGAAAACAGTTTTTGGGAAATTCACTTAGGTACCACAGCAAGGTTCTAGGAGGACTCTTGGCAACAACTCCCAAAACTAGCCACTCTCTTCCACAAGCCAATCTGGCAAGCTCCCATGCAACAGGAAAATCGCACCCTCATCCATCAATTCTGGCAGCAGCACACAGTCCAAGGCTTCCAAATTTGGAAACCTGCCAGCACCTGGCAACCTGATTGGCAAGGGGAAACGCACACTGAAATAGATCAGGAATTAAATTACAGGAGAATTACATACTCACACCAGGAGGACAAACTGAGATGGGGTCATACGCCAAAAGGAATGTTCACAACCAAGGAAGCTCACCAACTTCGCTACTCAGTCTCCCAAATAGACAAGGATCAAATATGGGAAAGGGTTTGGAAACCAGGCATATGGCCCAAGGTCTCCACTTTTCTATGGCTTTTAAGTAAAAGGCACATCCTTACCTGGGACAACCTGCAAAAAAGAGGATTCATTGGCCCATCAAGATGCCCCAATTTCAATCTCCACTTTGAATCCATCAGACACTTAATGGAGACTTGTCCTCTAGCAACCCAACTATGGGAGAGAATTGAACAATGCAATAGGAGGTCAGAAGATCGGACGGGATACATCACAGAAACCATTCGTAAATGGACAAAGCACCCTTTTAAAAGCCCGCTACTAAACTCTCTGTGGAATCTAATCCCGAGCTTTCTCTTTTGGATTATCTGGAAGGAAAGAAATAGCATAATTTTCAACAACATCAGCCGGTCAATCGATGCCCTGTGGCTCCTCCTGAAATAAAATCTTCAAGAAACTTTAGCTATCAGAAACTGGCATGATACAGATGTGCCAGACTCTCCACAGGAATGCCTCATCTTGAAAGCCTGGAATCTAGACCTAATCTTTTTAGCCCAGGTCAAAGCCCGCCCTCCATCTAGCTCTGCCTCTCCCCTCACTTGGTCCCCCCTGCAACCAACTCATTTAAATTGAACTTTGATGGGGCAGCCAAGGGCAATCCCGGGCCAACAGGATTTGGAGGAATCTTCAGGAGCCACATGGGCCCAGCTCTGCATATCTATTACGGATCGATTGGCAAGGATACTAATAATGCAGCTGAGCTAGGACTCTGGAAAGGGATCTGCATTGCATATCAAAATAACTTCTTCCCTTTAGAGGTCGAGGGAGACTCGCTCATCCTAATAACAGTAGCTACCAGAATACAAGCAGGCACTTCTGCAGCCAAGATAGCATCCAGCTGGAGGTTGCTCAGCAGATTGGAACTCCTGGAGGAAAGGCTGAGGATTTCCCAAAGCATTACCTTCAAGCATGTTAGACGAACGACCAACAAAGTCGCAGACAAACTGGCCAATCAAGGAGTAAACCAACAACTTCCTCACTTCTCAGGTCCCCTAAAAGATGTAGATGATGAACAAATCAAATAGGAATGCACTTCTCTGGTGCAACAGGATCACTCACTCTCGGATGCGGGTGTTTGACAAATTGGAGGGTATGCGGATGGCGTTTCACGTGGGCAGGTGTCAGCCCCAACACGCCCCGAGTTATGAGGCAAGTCAGGCAAGCTGGTATCACACAAGCCTATTAGTGGAGGCATTTACTTCTTCCATTCGTTGCCTGGTTAACTATGCTATGGCGCTCCATAAGCAAATTGCTCCCGTAACTTTGTTGCATTCCTCTGTAGCCTCATGGATTGCAGCGTTGTATGTCTCTCTGAGCTTCTCTGCAAGCGAACTTAGGCCCGTCAGTCCCTTTCAGGTACCAGGATCTTATGGTTCAATTGATGTTTTGTTGTCACCTCGCTCAGGATACTCTTCTTCACGTATTCACTCTCTCAACAATTCTTTGCACATTGCAATGCTGCACAAACAACCTAGGATGGGGAGCAGACGTGGTGGCTCCCGTGGCCGCGCGGCCTCTCAGCAATCATCGGACACGTTGGAACCTGGGAGGCAAGGATAATTTTAGGGGCGAATGTTCGCCCTTTGGCGAAATTAAGGGGTTTTAAATTTTTAGTGGGCGAATATTTTGTATCATAGTACATTTTTACAAATCACCTCAAATAGCCCACCTTATTTTAAGGGAGAGGGTAAAAAAGGTAAATTTAGCCCTTGAAATTAGGAGTTACAACCTTCCATTCGCCCATTTTCAAGAATAGGTTTTATTTAAGTGAATCCATTCGCCCATTTTCAAGAATAGGTTTTATTTAAGTGAATCCTATGGCCAAATACCATATTTATAAAAGAGGTATGGTAAATTAATAAAAATATAAATAAATGAGAGGTATGGTAAATAAATAAAACATTTTTTATATTTACTCCATAAGTCACATTATATACATGTAAGGGTGTAAACAAATAAAAATATAAGTAAAGTGGAGGTATGGTAAATAAATAAAACGTCTTTTTATACTTACTCAAAAGGTATGGTAAATAAATAAAAATATAAATAAACTAGACGTATGGTAAATAAATAAAACATCTTTTTATATTTAGTCCATAACCCTCGTTCTATTTATGAAGGCTCAAGAAAGAGGTTTTATTTAAGTGAATCCTATGGGCCAAATACCATATTTTGTAAAAGAGGTATGGTAAATTAATAAAAATATAAATAAATGAGAGGTATGGTAAACAAATAAAACATTTTTTATATTTACCCCATAAGTCACATTATATTTACGAACACTCAAAAAATGTGTTATATATAGGTGAAACCTATGGGCAAAATACTATGG
>APFE030960001.1:0-14667 GCA_000404065.3 Pinus taeda
AAAGAACTTGTGCAACATCAAGGAAAAGTTTGTAAGGTTCTTTTATTCATAAAGTTAATACAATCAAGTTTGTTTTTCTCAATGAACTGTCTCTAATGGTTTATTTTATGAGCTCCTTGATCTTCATAATGAATATGTTTTATTATAGTATCTATGCAGGTGTTCTTTGATGTGTGTTTGTTTGTGTATGCAGGTTATTAAAAGGGAATTGCTTGAAGCTGTTGAAACAAAGCTACCACAAACAAGTGTTGGACTGAGGTAGAGTCTGTTACACCTCTTAGTGTTCATTTATGAATTGAAACATGTTTAGAGAAAAGTAGATTTGTTTGTTGTTGCTAGATATCATTCGATACTAGGGATATCAGTCTTGTCCGCAAGAAAAATTTATCCGACCAACAAAGATGAAGTTAATGAAAGTAGAAGCTTATATCCAACGGTTTACAAAGATTATAACAACTAGGATATAGTCGAGATTCCAAATAGAAAAATGGAGGAAAGAAACAATAGAGAAGTTATATTAGGCATGGCCCATAGGCTTCTTGCAAATATTTAGTGGCCACAGTGAAGGAATAACAAGAGAATTTGTAAACAATTACACTCAGGAGAAAACAAGAGTAGGAAACACAATAATTCTCATGACTTAGGAATTCATTTCACAAGCATTAGCCCTTCCAATGGTAGGAGAGAATTATCATAAAGGTTTGCATTTCAAGGAGAAAGTGTGGACCTTCTTCTTTGAGAAAAATAGAAAGGGAACCTTTGACAGGACCAAAGGTATACCCAGGGAGTGGTTCAATGAACCATGGGGAGAGCTGGTTTTGATTATAGAAAAATTCCTCACATGTGATAGGGGATGTTGCACATCTGTATCATATTATACTCCTTCAGCACATTAAAGGAGAGGTTAAGATTAAAATACCATATTTCCTCTTTAGAAACCTCCTAAAGATGATAGAATGAGTCAAAAATGAAAATAAGCCAGAAAAATCACAAGTTTATCATCAGGGGTTAATAAAAGTTTTGGTAGAATATCAAGTAAAAACACCGGGGATGATTTGGAGGGAGTTCTTGAACCAAAACCAGTATAAGGAACAATTCATTGAGGAACAAAACAAAGTAGAGCAGGAAACCAGGAGGATGATGAGCTCAATCCCAGAACTAGACCTAAAAAGCAAACCAACACAGTCATGAATGAAAATGAAACATCCATCATGTCCATTCATGGGAGGTTTAGTAAGAAGAGTTCAGTTGAAATAGATAGCATGGACAAAAAAGTGCAAATTGTGGACACATGTTCAATAGAGAAACAGGTAGAGGACATTATTGAGAAAGAGGCATTATAAAAAGATTCATAATTTGATGATGTGGCAACAATAAGTGCCCCAAATTAAAAAGGCTCTAAGATCTCCTACATGCCACAAATGAACCTGTAAACCCTCCAACCACTATCAAGAAGAAGAATATACCCATGCATATTAAATCATTATGCACCAATTAGACATGTGCAATCTATGCTGAGTACAAGTATTATACCAATAGTTTCCTCAACGTTCCTGGATATAAAGATACATTAGTAGCACTCACTCAATATAGTTCCCCATTACTCTCCATAGAATATGGTTTCAAAAATATTTTTTACATTGGAATCAAAGAAGACTCTTTCTCATCTCATTCGACAGGTCCGTCAACCTCCACCCATGGTCATAGGTGATCTCAAGAGACACATACCCGACCATCACTTACTTGTGCATTGCGTGATGCATCAAAACATTTAGTCAACCAAGTCCTTGAGTTATGAGCATTTATTTCATTGCATATAGTTCCTCACATCAACCAACCAACAAGATTAAGTTACATGCATCACACTTGCCAAATTTGTGCCAGCAACCATCATGTGTGAAACTGTGCCCATCTTTCTAAATTCTATCCAATGTAAGTATTCATGCAACCATTTATGGTGGAGAATTTGGATTTTCCTAGAGTAGAGACTGAGCCGTCAAGTCCTTTACTGCCCCCCGAGAATGGAGAATCAAGGTTCGTTCTATGCCTGTTTGAAGAAAAGTGAATCCCAAGAATAGGGGGTAACCCTTATTATAATATCCCCCTTCATCCCCCCAAAATATTTTAGATATTCCATGTGGTAACCAGGCATCAACACCCGGTACCATGAGACCTGTATGTGGAATATGTACTGAACTATTCATATCAATGAAGTACTCCCTATGTTACACACATTTTACCAACTTAGGATTCAACACAAGCATCCTATGGAAGAAGCTTCTCTTGCCCCTTGTACACCAACGAGAGAGTGAGTTGTTCCTCCATAAATAAAGCAACCACATATAAATGAGATTCTGTTACCACCAAATGTTGATGACACACAACGTCATATATGATTTATTTCCACATCCATAAGAACCATGATTCATGCAATTTGATCATAATGTTTTGGTGTCAAGAATACAAACTCCACCCCAACATTGGTAACCAATGTCGACGATGCAAAACCATTTAATCTACACCTTGTCAGCCTCTCTAGGTTCTCTAGCTTGAACTGACAACTCATATTCATGTTTTTCCACTAGCACAACCAAGTCTACATCTCAAGACTTGGCCAGCTCACACTCAACCTTAGATAATGTTTTCCACTCAACTGAAGATATTCTCGAAGCCATGATGGAACCCAAATGCCCTTGGGATTCCATGCATCATCGTTCATTTTTTCTACCGAAAACAAAATTTGCCCCTAGCATCAAGTAAACCCATGACATTTACACCATTGAAAAATATAACTTTCCCCCTTAGGAAAAGTGGATTGATTCAAAAACCCCATCCCAACACCTGATGCATTTGAGGAAGGGAACATGTCCAATATCTCGCTCATCATAAAGCTGAATATTTCAAAAATCCTAGGAAAACCAAGGGAATCTCCGTGGAGACAATATGCTCCCTCAAAGAAATAGTCACATACACATCTCTATTCCAAGAATATAGAGATATTTTTTCATGGGACTACCGAAAGATGTCAGACCTTAGTCTCACAATAGTGGAACATTTTATTGACACATGGTCGAATGCCTATCTTGTCTCGCAACAACACCAATTGAATTCCTCTAAGGGAGCAATAATTAAGAAAGAAATTGAGAGGCTTCGGAAAGATCGATTTATCTACCCAATTTCCTACACATATTGGGCTTCCAACCCTGTACCCATCCTGAAAAAAAGGGCACCATTCGTTTTTGGACTGATTTTATGGATCTAAACAAAGCATACCCTACAGATAATTACCCAACACCATTCAAAGATCAAGTCATCGATGCTTGTGCCAATCATGAGACCTTATATTTTATGGATGGGTTCTCTGGGTACAACTAAATTCAAATCCATCATATAGATGAGTAAAACATAACATTCACTACCCCTTGGGGGACATTCGAATACCAAGTAACTCCCTTTGTTGTTAAAAGCATCGGAGCCACTTTCTAGTGGGACATGAAATACATCTTCCATTATCTATCTCGCCTCATCCTCGCATATCTGGATGATCTCACCGTACGGTCCAAGAATTGCACTAACCATTTAGAAGACCTCTATCTCGTGCTCCGAAGATGTCACCGATATAACCTACACTTGAACCCTCTCAAGTGTATGTTTTGCATCAATGTTGGAAGACTTCGATCATTCATTGTTACCTAGAAAGGGATTAGAGTAGACCCCTTAAAATTCTAGGCCATCAAATAAGTACCTCCACCAGAAATGTTAAATCAGTTACAAATCTTACATGGTAAAGGCAACTTCTTACGTTACATTGTACCGGATTATACCACTTGCATGCAAAGTCTCCTACATCTCCTTCATCAAGACATCCCTTTCTAATGGGATAATGAAGCTCAAAAATCATTCAATTCTTTGAAAGATACCTTATCCCAAGCACCTTTGATTAGATCCCCCGACCAAAAAAAATATTATACCCTATACTTGTCAACCTCAAAAGGAGCTATAGCTAGGGTATTAGTCCAAGATGGGCTAGACAACAAGGAGAATGTAATCTATTACGTACATGCTATACAAAAACTTCAACGTTACATCATCCTTAGGACCAGTATGATGGTAGCAGCCATCAACCCCATACAATACATGCTCACTCATTGTATGATGAACCAAAAATATGCCCGATGGGTGGTTAATCTACAAGAGTTTTATCTTTAGTTTACCAACCCCAAGAGAAGCAAACACTCGTATTGGTTGAATTCATCACATATCCCCCAATAGATAATCAGGGATATTGAGTTAATGAGGCCCTTCCCAAAAAAAATCTATTTTTTGTGTCCACAGATGATCCCTAGTATCATGATATCATTCTCTTTTTATGAAATCAAAATTTAAAACCTCATCTTACATGTCACGATCAAAAACACATATTCCAACAAACCCCTCGTTACTTCCTATTAGGAGATTTCCTCTATCGACGAGGCATCAACACCATCCTACATCAATGTCCTGATCATCGATAAGCTAAGAAAACCTTAAATGACTGTCATAGCAGGGCATGCGGTGACTATCTATCTGGGATGATCACTAGCCAAAAGATCCTCCCCACTGGTTATTTCTAAACCACCCTCTTCCATGATTGTATACAAGTAGTAAAAATATGTAAATGATGCCAAAAATACACTCATAAGGCATGTGCACCACCCACTCCCTTACATCCAGTTATAGTGGCCAACCCATTTTTCAAATGGGGCACCGAATTTATGACTTGTACCCCCCCATCATCTAGCACCCACAGGTACATTGTAGTAGCCGTGGACTATTTTACCGAATGGGCAGAAGCAATGCCCACATATAATAAAATTGCTGAAATTGCTTCATGGTTTTTCTTTAACCATATCATAACGCAGTTCTGTGTTCCAAAATAATTAGTGTCAGACCATGGTAAATATTTTGAAAATTAAATCTTTCAAGAACTATCCCAGCACCTTGGTTTCTCTCACAGGTTTTCATCTCCATACTACCCCCAATCCAACGGGAAAGTAAAATCCATCAACAAAGTCCTCAAAACCATGTTACTGAGTATGGTAAACACTCACAAAAGTAATTGGCACCACCTGGTGTTCTCAGCCTTATGGGCATACCACACAGCTATAAAATCATCGAGAGCATTCACACCCATCCAACGCATATATGGTATAGAATAATTACTTGTTATTGATTGAAAAATCCCCATGGTACACTTAGTCATCAATCTTATAGAAGACACCAAACCATTGGAACAAATATTAATCTAGCTAGACCTTGTCAAAAAACGTTGATGAGAATCCCTTCATAATAATGAAGAACGCAAGAAGAGGGTCAAGGCCTCATTCGACCACAATATCAGTGATGGGACATTCACTGAGGGAGAGTTAGTCCTCTGCTATGATGTTTCCCAAGAATGCATAGGATTGCAAATTTTTGAATCCTGTGGAAGGGCCCATACATCATCAAGCATTTCCTCCACAAGGGGGCATACATACTATCAAAGGTTGAGGGGACTTACCTAAAAACTCTAGCCAATGGTCTCTACATCAAAAACAATCATCCAAAAAATGTTAGAGTAAGCATGTACGTACAATGACTTATTGTTTATGATGATCACCACATCATGGATGTATTCTAAAAATATCTCTCTTATCTCATCTCAACTTCCAACAGATTATCACCATGGGTTCATTGATAGTGCATCTCGAAGGTCGCAAAATATGATTTTTGTAGTATGCGCCATATACTCTCTTGATGAAATGCCTTGTATCCTCAATGGAATTTGTATCGGGTTAGCCACAAACAATCAAGCGGAATATGAAGTCATTATAAGCCTATTGGTCAATGCCTACAACCTAGGTATCTGTCCCCTGCATGTATTTCTTGATTCCTAGGTTGTAGTATCCCAGTTAAAAAGGACGTTCGAAATCTATGATCCATGCCTTTTCCGTAAATATCTGCATGCACAAAAGTTAGCTAGACATTTTGATCAAATCACATTTACACATATACCTAGATATGAAAATCATATAGTTGATGGCATCACTAATCAAATCCTAGACTGGCCTACATCACATATATATATAACCATCAAGATATATAAAAATTCATCAACATAAGATACATCTAGAAACACAAACAAGGAAATGCACCATGAAGAATGGATGCATATATCACATGATGACAACCATCAAAAATAGCCTCGTATATACATAATAAAATATATATGAGTGCAAAAATCATTGGCCCACAACTAGGAAGGATAAGTCACCAAAAATATAGGTGATCATTCTCCTAAATGTGTGCTTGCCCTAGTGCATACACCATCTAAACCAAAAAAAGAAAAAATACATAGCTAGTCTCCCTAGGGCCCTGGTGGCACCATCTATGCATCAAGAACCAAGATGGCACCTGTTCTAGTAGACACCATGATCCAAAGTCTTTTGCTTATAAATGTATTAAAGAACTATATGCAGAAATTGTAGCTTAAACATGGAAATTTAATGTGCACATGAGAGAAGAGGAAAAACACATAAAGCATGAAAGAAGATAGGAAACTTGATAATGGAGTTTGTCTGACTTGGAATACGTCTCTAGGCCCTTCTCGATCAATGAGGTGGACTTCATTCATTAAGTGGTAGGAGAAAGAAGAGTATAAGCATCAATACAAACAAGGAGTCTTATACCTCCATACAAAAAAATGGATGAAAAATGCGGAACTCTGATGGAGAAATGGATAACACCATTACGTTCATGGTGTGGAGAAATGTTGAAACCATATAGAATTTGTCAAAATTTGACAAAGTGAAAATGTGGCCCGCCTGCAAAAAATTGCCTCAAACTACGTGTTCTCTTCTCCTCTGCCTGGGCGCACTGATGAACTAAGTTTTAAATAACAAATAGGATGGTAGACTTCACAAGGACTTCAAACCCTACCTCCTCCTTTGTTTACAAAACAATTTTTTTAAACATGGAAGGGAGGTCAGGTTGGGCCCACCTTGGGCAGCCCACCCACCTCAACCTTCCTCCAACTCCAAGCTCATTTCATGGGCGATTTGAAGATTGGGTCCGCGCCCCAAGAGCCAACGCACCTTTATTGCATGTTGGCTGTTTAAATGGGTTGGGTTCATGCCCCAATGACCGACCCACCCAAACTTTTGTGTTGCATATAGTATGATGGATCATTGAATAGGGGGAGGGGTTGGGGGTCATGGCTTACCCCTCTGTAAATAAAGGTTGATGTTTTTGGGTGGCGGGGTTGGTGACCCGCCATCCTTTTTTATTATAATGTTTTTGTTAAATAAAACAACATGGCGATTTTTGAAATTTTGGATTTTGACTTGAGTCATTTCAGCTAGGCAATAATTTCACCCAAAATCTGGCTGGAGTTGGTCAGATTCCATCCACCAGAAAAGTCCAAATTTTGTCTTCATTAATTCTACCTAGTGAGAAAAAGTGAACCCAACTTTGATTGCCTCTATCTTCCTCATCTAGACTCAGATTGGAGTGTCATTCGCACTGTTGGAATCAGAGTGACAAGAAATTAGATTCGATGTGAAGTTAATCATCTTTCTACCACTTTGAATTTTGAACCTTTTCCATGCCACTAGTGTTTGGAGATCCACCTGGATCAATCCTCCCCATTGAGGAGCTTATGAACCGCCAAAAGCTTTATTAGTCAATTGGCAAGTGAGGGAATTGTTCACTCACTCTTTCTTTTTCTAGCAATTTTTCCTTACTAGTGTGCATTCCCTTGAAACCAACTTGAATGTATTCCATATCTCCCCATTGTGAAGTATTCTTGGTTCTTCTGTCAAGGATGATGTCTTTAGGTAACTCATTGATATATTCTGGTGCAAAGTCATCAACTTGTAGGAATTGTGCCCACTTCTTTGGTGTCCATAATCAATGGTGGCTCATATAGCTTTAAGTTCTCCACATTCACTATGGAGTACATTTGCTTATATATCGACAAGTTGAGATGAAAGGAATTGTTTTTAATCTTTTCCAAGATGGTGAATGGACCATACGGAATTGGCCGCAACTTCTTCCCTTCTCCCTTCATCCTGTCCTTGTTGATATGGAACCACACTTTGTTGCCCACTTGAAATTCATGGTCGACTCTGTGTTTGTCATGTCGAGCCTTATACCGGGCTTGACGTTTCTCCAACTACTCTTGTACTACTTGGTGAATCAACTTGATCCATTTAATGAACCACTACACTTTGTCCTTGTCATCATGTCCATTGGAGTCATCTTCCCTTCTAAAGACCATATCAAAAGGGTATTTTGGCAGGTATCCAAAACATGTCTCAAATGGTGAATGATGCATAGATGAGTGCACTGCACGGTGGTAGTAATGTTACACATATGGAGGATTCTCATTCCACAACATAGGATGTTTTGCAATATAGCCTCGCAACAAGTGTACCACGGTGCAATTGACAACCTCTATCTATCCATCAATCTATGGGTTAAATTCCATGCTTCTTTTCAACTTGGTGTCCATCACCTTCCACAAGATGGTCCAAAACTCTCCAAGAAGGAGATAGTCCAGACCTGAAAAATTGATGTGGGCAACCCAAAATGGACCCAAACATGCTAAAAGAAAAGATAAACAGTCTAATCTACAGTGATTTTCTTTTTACAAGGCATTAAAATACACATCTTACTAAAATGTTCAACGGTGACATACAAATAGTCATCTCTTTCTCTAGACAAAGGCAAACCTCCTACAAAATCCATCGACATACTTTCCCATGGATGACTCAGAATAGGGAGTGTTTTGTAGAGCTTGAGTTTTGTATTAGAGGGCTTTGAAACATAACACATCACACATCCCTTTACATAACAAGTCACAATGTTCTTCATATGAGGCGAAAAACAAAATCTTTGTACATGACACAAATTTTTTTCAACACCAAAATGACCAAACACAAGGGAGGTGTGGGCCTCGCAGATTACATGTACCCTTTCTCCTGTGGGTATGCACAATTTTCCAAGGTGATAAAATAGTTTCTGCTGCAAGCTATAGTTGTCCACCTGTGAACCATGGGTTAGTTTTGCATAAATTTCCTTACAATCATCATCATTAGCGTATTGTTCAACATAACTTTCAAAAGATAATGAAGCATTGTGCAAAATAATAGAAGAAAAAATAGGAGGGTGAGTTAGCATATCAACCACTTTGTTGCTAGTTCCCTTCTTATACTTTATTACTAGATGAAACTGCTAAAGAAAACCCACCCACCTGAAATGAAGAGATTGTTGGAACTTGGTTTGTGACTGAAGATACTGCATGGGTTGATGATCTGTATGGATGATGGCCTCCTTGCCGATTAGGTAGTGTTTCCACTTTTTCACACTTTGGACCAAGGCATATAACTCCTTGCCATAAGTGGGATATTTTATCACATCCTGAGAGAATTTCTTTGAATGGTAACATATCGGCTTCTTTTGCTGCATCAGTACAACTCCCATGGCATAAACGCTGGCATCTGTCTTCATGTCGAATGGTTGTTGGAGATCTGGTAAGGCCAAGACCGGTGCGGCGATAATCCTTTCTTTCAATGTTTCAAACGACTTCTGCTACTTTCCTCCCTATTGAAATACTTGATTTAAACTTTTCAATGTGTGTAAAGGTGCTGCAATAATAGAGAAATTGGCAATAAATATCCTTCAATGTTGTAATGCACCCAAAAAGATGTGAACCTTGGTTACACTAGTAGGCTTAGGCCAATTTACAATTTATTCAACTTTAGAATCATCAATTTTTAGCTGATCATGACCAACAATATGACCTAGGTAAACCAAAGAGGTTTTCCCAAACTCATAAATGGACAATTTTACATAGAGTTTTTCTTTTTCCAATACATCAAGAAATTTCTTCACATGGCATACATGTTCATTCCAACTTTTACTAAAGATAAGAATGTCATTTAGATATACGAGAAAAAGATCATCAATGACAGGCCTAAAGAGATCATTCGTGACCCTAATGAAAGTGGTTGGAGTGTTGCAAAGTTTGAATGGCATCACCATCCATTTGAACAACCCTTGTTTGGTCTTCAAGGCAGCTTTCCACACATCCTGCTCTATAATTCGAACCTGCTGATAACCATTATGCAAATCCAATTTGGTGAAATAAATAGAATGCTTTAGTTGATCTAATAATTCATCTATGTGGGGAAGAGGGTAACAATTTTTCATCGTGATTTTGTTTAGTTCTCGGTAATCGATGCACATGTTCCATCTTTCTTCGGCACTAAAACAATCGATGAGCCACATGGAGAAGTGCTCGGTCTAATGACCCCTTGGTTAAATAATTCCTTCACTTGCTCTTTGATTTCGTCCATCTCAATGGTTGAAATCCTATACATGCCAATATTTGATAAAGGAGCATCATGCTACAAATGGATCTCATGTTGGATTTCCCTCTTTGGAGGTAATCCCCTTGGTTCCTGAAACATCTCATCATAAATATAAATTAATTCACATAATTCCTTTTGATGCACATGATCACAAACCTGGAAAGCATCGGATAATTATGCAACCCTTACTAGAATTCACCAACCTCTTCATTTGTCTTGCACTTACAAAGCTGGCATTGATTTTATTTTGATGATCCATTACAATATATTCTACACCATATTTTGTGATTTAGTAGTTTTTTTCAGGATAGAAGAAGATTTCCTTTCTATCATATAGATATGGAAAACCTAACACCATGCCACATATATCCAATGGTATCACATCATGTTTTACCTCATCCACTAACTTAGAAGTGATAAAAAATTTAACCTTACACTGCTTAGTTACATTCAATTTTTCTTTATCATGTATCCATCCAAGTGGGTAAGGTTTTGGACGTGGTTTGGTTTCTAAGCCTAGCTTCTTTACCAAGGACTCTGAAATTAAGTTTTCTTGGGATCTGGTATCAAATAAAGTTTCCACTTTTGTATGATTTATGATAACTCTAATATGAAATAGATCAACTTTCTTTCGTTCATTAGGAAGAGACTCATCTATTGAACTAGTGCCTTGATGTGATTCAAAATTAACATGAGGTGCAAGAGTACCTTTTGTTTCTACTGTTGTGATTATTGCTTCATGTACTGAATTGGGTCTAAGGTCCTACCGCACAGTTGCCACTATCTTCTGCTTGCCTTTTCCCCCATACTTCTTTGGTCTCTTTTCCAGGTACAGTTTCCAACAATGATCGTCATCATGACCTTCCTTTTTGCGGTGAGTGCAATAAGTTTTTTCTCTTTCATATTTCTTGGTTGAGGTCATGCTCTTCTCCTTTCCCTTGCCTTTCACTTTGGTTTTCCATTTGGAGGTGGAAGGTGGTTTCTTGAAATGATCATGTCTTTCATTTTTTCCCCTGTTCTCAAGATGGATGGCCTTTACACTGGCTGAGTCAATAGTAGTTGGTTCAAACAATAATAATGAATGTCTAAGGCAACTATGTAATGATCCAATATACTTAGTTACTACTTCAAGTGAGTCAAGTGCAATGCCCAAATTAAGTGCCTGTTTTCTAAATTCCTCTATAAAGCTTTAAACATATTGATCTCTACCTTGCCTTAAGTATTATCAGTTCATTAAGGATTTTTGTTTATAACCCAAGGGATAAAATTGTTCCTCTAATGTCGAAATGAAGCTAGGGCATGAGGAAAGAATATTACCCACACTCTTACTTATTCGCAATTTGCTCTCCCACCAAATGAGAGCGGTGCTACTTAGCTGAAGAGAGGCCAAATGAAACTCTTCCTCATCCTCTTCGATCTACTGAATCTTGGAGTAGATTTCAATATTCCTAATCTAGTTATTAATATTTTCTACATTACTTTCACCGTTAAACATGGGAGGATCAAATTTGAAATGTAATTTAAAGAAAGGTTTCTTAGATGAATCCCTTGAATTTCTATGATGATGCTGATGAGAGGAAGAAGAAATTTCACTTGTGTAAGGAGAAGGAGGGGGTTCTTCTTCACCATTTCCATGCACTAAACCTTGTTCTTCTGCCCCTTTCCCTTTTTCTTTCTCGAGTATTTAAAGCAACTGACCAACATTGTCTACCATTGTATGGAAGGTTTTGCAGAAATTGAGCTCCTCTTCATAATGAGCCTCTACATCTACCATGTTTCTCCTTTGATGTGCATGCCCTGCTTCAGGGTCAAAAAACTTTAGCTTCCCTTCGCCTCCTCGGAGCTTGTTTCTTGTTAGCATACACACATGCAATTCACATCTAAAAAGACCTACTCTCATACCACTTGATCTAAAATATTTTTCTTATAGATATATTAAGGAATTACATTCATAAATTCTAGCTTAAACACAGAAATTTAATGTGCACATGAGAGAAGAGGAGAAACACATAAATCATGAAAGAAGACAAGAAACTTGATAACGAAGTTCGTCTGACTTGGACTACGTCTCTGGGACCAGATCAATCAATGGGGAGGTCTTCATTTATTAAGTGGCTTGAGAAAAAAGAGTATAAGCATCAGTTACAAAAAAGGATTCTTATACGTCCATACAAAAAAATGGCCAAAAAATGCATAACTCTGATGGAGAAATAAACAACGCGATTGCATTCATCATCTCAAGAAAGGCTGAAGCCATATAAAATTTGTCAAAATTTGACAAAGTGAAAATGTGGCCCACATGCAAAAATCTACCTCGAACTACGTGTTCTCTCCTCCTCTACTTGGGCGGACTGATGAACTGAATTTTAAATAATAAATAGGTTGTCAAACTTCACAAGGACTCTGTTGGCAGGGTTGGTTTGAGATCTGTTTGTTATGGAGGAGGTCGGGCTATCAAACCATGCCTACTCCTTTTTTGCCAAAACAATTTCTTTAAACATGGAAGGGAGGTTGGGTTGCGCCCACCTTGGTCAGTCCACCCACCTCACCTTCATTCCAACTCCAAGCTCGTTCTGTGGGTGGTTTGAAGGTAAGGTCCATGCCCCAAGGGTTGGCTCACCTTTATTACATATTGGTTGTTTTAAATGGGTTGGATCAGTGCCCTAAGGGTTGACCCACCCAAACTTCTGCGTTGTGTATAGTATGGTGGCTAGTGGAATGGGGGGATGGGCCAGGTGATCCGGATTTAAATAGGAACGCAATAGATTACAGAGATAACCATAAATACAGAGATGCGATAACCATAAATAAAGAGATGCAGCGGAAACACTTTATTTCATTAATGGAAAATACCGAAATATGCTTACAACCAGAATTGGAAATAAACCAGCTAGGACGATGGTAGCTTATCTCTGAGAAGAGATGTGCGGCTACATGTCTCTGGACTGTTCCGAACTTGTGTTACAATGAGGCTCGAAGGCCTATTTATTATTGAGAAACAATGGAAAACCCTTCACATTCCAAAACCGACCCTTAGAAGATTGAAACGCCAAATTGTGGGCCCCATTTTGGGTAAATTGGTACATCAATTTGCCGGGGTTGTAACTTTGGCATACGATCTCCGTTTGACTCGTATGATAGCTCGTTAGAAAGATCTATCCGAGAACTACCACTTTGGGTGGGCAACATCGGTCCATTCCATGGACCCATGTTGCCCCCGGATTCCCCAAAAAACGTCGTTTAGGGCCTCAAAACGGCTCCGGAAGTTCAGGACCCGAAAAACTGCTAAAAATAGTAAGTGTGCTACAATTAAGGAAACTGAAAATGACTGAAAGAGACAGTTGTGGGGGTCCAAATGGGATAGGTGGGTGGCCACCAATATCCACCTGGATCATTCCTCCCCCCTTAGGAAGCAATGGTCCCCATTGCGTTGAGTTCCTCTCTGAGATGAGGAAGCTTCTGCTGAGTTGGGTCGCTGGTGAGCTGTTCTGCAATCTTTGATGTGTCCAGCAATGGTCAGAAGCATGGCCGACGGCGGTCCACATTAAACACTCGGTGCAAGCGAAGGAATGGAGAAATGCTGTGCTTCAAAGCATTGCTGCCCATAGCCTTGGTACTGGTGTAAGGACCTTGTCGGAGTGGTCTGAGCTTCTGATGGGTTCTGGTAAGGCGTTCTTTCTGTCGATGCAACCAGACTTTGTTCCCACCTGAAACTTGTGTGGTACCCCTGTGGATGAGGAGAAGTTGTTCCTGTGTTCTGTCATGACTGTATCCCTTTGCTCCTGCCTGCTGCTGCTGTGTGGAGGAAGACCCCTTTGTGGGGTCATGGATGTAGCAACTGTTTTCCGCCTTACTTTGGGAAAGTAACGCATACAGATGAATTTCCTGGTCTGTGATATGAGCTTGCTGCCTTTCTTAGCAGTGATCAAAGATGTGGCGGTAGGTGGGGCTATCTCCGGTATCCTGTATAATGAATTATCCAAAGAAATAATGATAGCGCGAGCCCTTGACTCATAAACAGCATGTCGCTTCCACAAGTATGGTTGGCCTAATAGTACATCAGAGACATCCAAAGGTGTAACATCACACAATACCTCGTCTGTGAAGGGCTTGATGCTATAGGTAAGGCGGCACTGCTGGCGAACTTTGAGATCTCGTCCTTCATGAAGCCACCCGACACTGTATGGCTGTGGGTGTGGTGTAGTCGGTAGGCCCAACCGCTTCACGACCTCTGCTGAAATAAGGTTCTTTTGGCTACCACTGTCGACAATGAATT